>JAJIBD010011249.1:0-55761 GCA_021461705.1 Cryptotis parvus
ACTCCAGGCTCTGTGCTCAGGGCTCACTCCTGACTCTGTGCTCAGGACTCACTTCTGGCATAACTTGGGAACCATATGAGGAGCTGGGGTCGAACCTGGGTTAGCTGTGTGCAAGGCACCTACAGTACCTACTATACTATCTCTCAGTTCCTTCACCAATTATTTCACAGGAGGAGGGCAGAGACACTGGATGGCTCTCCTCTCACCACAGTGAGTATCTCCTTGAAGTTCTCTGAGCGGCAAGGTCTGGCCTTTGTTCAGTGTGGGGAGAATTTCTCTCTTCCTTCTTCCTGGAGTTGGAGCTAGAGCTGAAATCACTGAGGCCAGCATGGAGTAGAGGGCTTCCAGACTAGTCATTCCACTCCAGCCTACCATCCCATTCCCTGTCTCCATCTCGTTGCATTTGGGCCAGTGCTGCTAACTGCTAGACCCACCTCATGGATAGCTGGTTTCCGGGGAAGGCTTCCTAGTCAGCCCTCTTAATGCACGGTGAGCCTCCAGACATGGAAGGTGTGGGGTGAAGGCTACGGTGTAGCTTTGGCTCCTGCTTTTCCACTTTGTCCCTTCATAGGGGCACTGCGGCCCCAAGGAGTGTCAAACGCAAAAGATGCATGCTGACTTAGCTGGCATCAGAGACAGTATTGGGCTAAAGATTGTGGTTCTGAGGTGCGGTGCAATAGCGCAGCAAAGGGGGCCTTGCAGGCAACTGACCCGGGTTCAATCCCAGCATCCCATATAGTCTCCTGAGTACCATCAGGAGTAATTCCTGAGTGTGTGGCCCCAAAACAAGACAAAATAAACAAATAAAACCCCAAACAAGCAAAACCAACAGAAACATGTCCGGAAGCTTGAAAGGAATTCAGTAACTGGAAATCACTTAGGGTACTCCTGATATCTCTTTGGGAGGGAGAATTCCACACCTGCTGGTACTTGGGACGTGAGGGATAAAATCCGGGGTTCCTGCACGCAGAGCATGAGCCCAGTCCTCCCGAGCCCTCTCCTGATGTTCTAATACTACCTTCCAAGTCATGACCGTGATGTCTTTCCACTTACTGAGATCTTTAATTCCTTTCAGCAATGTTTTTCAGTTTTCATTGAGCAAGTTTTTCACCTCCTTGGTTACGTTCCTTGCTAAGCAGTTTATCTTTTTCTCTTTCTTTTTAAGAGACCACAACTGGCACTTGCTCAGGGCTTACTTCTGGCTCTACACTCAGGGTCACTCCCTGGTGGTGCTGGGAGAACCATGTGGGGTGCTGAGGACGGAACTTGGTTGGCCAAGTTCAAGGCAAGTGCCTTGAACTACCTTGAACTACCCGCTGTCCTCCATCCCGAATAGTTTATATTTTTAAAATACGAATCTAAATGGGGCCAGAGCAATTGCACAGTGGGTAGGGCATCTGTCTTGCATGCAGCAGACAGCAGTTTAATCCCTGGCATCCCATATGGTCTTCTGAGACCGCCAGGAGTAGTTCCTGAGTGCAGAGCCAGGAGTAACCCCCTGAACATTTCGGATATGACCCAAAAAGAAAATTAAAAAGCGAATCTAAATGGAACTGTTTACCTAATTTCCTTTTTTGTTGTGGGTGAATAGAAAAATGTAGCTGACTTTTTTGTGTTGATTCTGGATGCTGCTACTCTATTTCAATCTTGTAAACTTCTAGACTGTGTGACCTTCACCCTTTTTTTTTTGTTCAACACAGTGTAGTCCAGCTACCCTACCCTTCAGCCCCTAGCCCCCAAACAAATATTTCCCCCGTTGCACCTTGCAATGAACATTTACTGAACTGACCACCTACATTTCAGACATGAATTTGACCCTCAAGAGACTCCATGTGAACAAGACTTAGCTGCTATCTCATGAGCCTGATGGTTTTAGTCTCAGGCAGTGAGTGTTGTGGATAAGCTCATCGTTTCCTGCACATTACAGCGCTTTTGGGTGGTAAATGTACCTATTTAAGCGGGCCTCTACTAGGCTGACTACACATTAGTTGAGCTTTTGTTGTATTCTGGGTCATATTGGGTGGTGCTCAGCGCTAACTCTTGGCCCTTCACTCAGAGATCGCTCCTAGGGGCTCAGGAGACCATATGGGGTGCTAGGCTCCAAACTCGGGCCAGCCATGTACAAGGAAAATGCCCTACCCCTTCTCCTACTGCTCTGGTCACCTACACCACAAAGGTGTTTGGAGACTGTAGGCCTGAGAGAAGGGCTTGCTCTGTCTGCAGACCTGGATTCTATGGAAAAATAAGACAGAAATCACGTGTTAGGTGAAGTGAAAAATCTGCTACTCAGGCCAGGGATATTTTGGATATATGAGCCCCAGGCACTAAAAAGCGAAAACCCACCCTGAAGACTCTGTGCCGGGTTCTGGATCAGGCCGGGCCTGAGCAGAAAGGCAGAGGAGGAGGGACTCTAGGAGACCGATCGCAGGGAGTTGACCTGGAGAGATGAGTTGGGAAGCAGGGAGGCTAGCCTGGGAGGAAACAGGAACTCAGGCGTGGCGGGAGCTGCTGTGTGCAGAATCTCTTCTTTATTGGGAAGCCTCAGCTCTGCCTGTATGACCTTTCCATGGACTGAATCAGCTTCCCCCAGATTCTCTGGCATAATCTCATTTGTCTAGTTAAATGGTTATGGGTTTAATCACATGGACAAAATAAGGTTTAATCACATCTACAAAATACCTTCACAGCTGTACCTGGATTAGTGTCTGATTGGATAACTGGCCCAGTGAGCGGACCAGTAAGTGGGCATCTGCCCTGCCCGCACCCCCCGCTGCCCACACTCCGCCATGGGACCAGTGACTTGGATGTGCCTCACCCTCTCATGCCCGCACACTCCGGCCCTGGCCCTCTCCTTGCTGAATCTGCCGTGGGTAGGCGGAAGCCTCAGCACTGGGAATATGCGGCCTCTAGCGCCAACTGAGCCCGTGTTAGGAGTTAAACTCCACGCAAGATAAAACCCATGGCGAAGTGGCAGCTAGCTCGTTGTGTGTTGGGCGCCTCCCTCCTCTCAGCTGCCCCCCAAACCTCTGCATCAGTCACTCCAGGGCGAGCTGTGACACCTGGGGCGGGCAATGGCCCCTCATTCTCCCCCTCCCCCCCCCTTATCCCCGGCAGGTGCTGAGCGCCTGTCTACAGGCGCTCAGGCGTGTCAAGCCTTTGCACTAGTTTGGGGCGATGGGGAGTGAGGGCGGGCCGGGACTGCAGCTACTCCCTTCACGATGTTGGGGATGTAGCTGGGTTTGACAGCTTCCGCAAGCTCCCTGGCGTACATCTCAAATCTGCCGGTCATCTGAAAGCAAACACAGGTTAGAGGTTCCCTTCTCTCCAGCGCTCCCCGTTGTCGCATTACCACCGGTCGCCACTGGGGGCGGCAGAAGATAGAAAGGAAGCCTGAAGGCGGAAGGTTGGGCGATTTAGACTGCGGGGAGAGGGGATGACACACGCCCTGGCCCCTTCCTCCAGGAAGACCTCGAGACACCCGGCAGGAGGGAAGGAGCCTGCCCCAGAACAGCCTGCAGTCCAGGGGCCTGTGACCCACCCCGATCACCAGTCAGGAAAGGGGTTTTCCTGCACCCCTGTTCTGGATCTGGGGCCGCCTTCTCGGAGACAGGCGGTGGCTGGGAGAGGGAGGGGCAGGGCCGCAGAGCCCACGATGCTCAGACCTTGGCATTTTCTCCTTCCCTCTCCCCAGACCTGACTGGACCTCACACATGCCACCAATTTTAGCGTAGGTGGACTTCCGTTTTTGGGGGGCGGTGTTGAGGGGGACCACATCCAGCAGTGCCTAGGTTTACTCTTGTCTGTGTGCTCAAGGGTCACTCCTGATGGGGCTCAGGGGACCAAATGTGGGACTGGGAAACAAACCCAGGCCGGTTTGTTACCTGCATACAAGGTGAACGCCCGATCTGCTGTACTATTTATTGCTCCAGCTCCAAGCTTCTGCTTTATTGATTTATGCTTTATTTTTTTGTTTTTTGGGCCACACGTGTTGCTCAGGGCTTACTCCTGTCTCTGCACTCAGGAATTACTCCTGGCGGTGCTCGGGGAACCATATGGGATGCCAAAGATAGAATCCGGGTCAGCCGCATGCAAAGGCAAACGCCCCTCCCTGATGTGCTATCGCCCGCCCCCAAATTGTTTTTTTTATTTATTTATTTATTTTTTGCTTTTTTTTGGGTCACACCTGGAGATGCTCAGGTGTTACTCCTGGCTCTCTGCTCAGGAATTACTCCTGGCGGTGCTTGGGGACCATATGGGATGCCGGGATCAAACCCGGGTCGGCTGTGCACAAGGCAAGCGCCCTGTCCGCTGTGCTATCGCTCCGCCCCCAAATTCTGTTTATAAAACGTCTTTCATAAGAGAACATTTTTGGGGCTCCAGCTTCTACACTGGCACCTGCATGAGTCTGGGTGGCCCTGGCAGAGCCCCAGGAGGCTTGGAGACTTCTCAGCCTTGTTTGTCCAAGGACTTTCTTTTTGCTTGTCTTATTGTTTGGGGTCACAGATGGCGATGCTGTGGGGTTATCCCTAGCTCTGCACTCAGGGATCACTCCTAGAGGTGCTCCAGGTCCGTATGGGATGCAGGTAACCAAAGTCAGGCTGACTTGTCAGCCAAGCCTATTCTCTACAGGCCCAGCATCTTCTTTTGTTTGTGTGTTTGTTTTGTTTTGAGCGACACCTGGTGGTGTTCAGGGCTTACCCCTGACTCTGCACTCAGGGATCACTCTCGGCAGGTTTCAGGAGATCTTATAGGGTCCTGAGAATTGAACCCAGGCAAGGCAAGTGCCCTACCCATTGTACTATCTCTCAGCCCCTGACAAGGACCTGGATTGCAGGGAACGGCTCAGGAAGCCTAGTAAAGGTGGGGGGGTGGGCTGTAGCTCTTTTCTGTCTCGAATCCAAAGCCACAGCTTCTTCCCTTCACGGATGGGATCATTCAGTTAGGGAAGACTCACAGGCTTCTGGTTAGTTCATGCCCAGCGCTGAGCGGAAATACCACTCAGGCGCTGGGACAGCCAACTTGTCTTTCCACATGATGAGATGCTGTGTGCTGGGCACCCCGGGCCATGGTTGGACACATATGTTCCTCTGAGGACCCCCGTAGCCTGGTCACTAATGTTCGGTCAAGAAGACCGGCCGGGGTCTTCAAGGGAAGCCCCTTGTTGTATCAATGAAGCCCAGGGGAGGGGCGCTTGTTTGCGGTGGCCAGGTCCAGCGAGGGCAGAAACAGGGCCGGCCTAGAGTGTATTTCTCAGCATGACTCATCTCCCTCCCTCACCAAGGCCGAGTCCCTGGGGCCTGGCCAGACGCACACATTCATCTTGTGATGAGTGCAAATGCCTGGAAAGGCAAAGAGGATTAGAGAAGCCAATCTACTCTATTCTCTGGACAAATGAAATTGAGATTAATTTGTGAGAAGGCACCTAAATCAGATGAGAAGAGAATTGATTGAGGCAGCGTTCGCCGGCGGCTGTGTCCGGGAAACGCCAGGCAGGCTGGGATCTGAGGGAGGCGGCCCCTGTCTCTGCCTCGCAGGAGCCTCCCCCTGGGCACCAGGCTGGCAACTCCAGCTGTGGCACTTCCCAGACCCAGATAAGGGGACAGCAGAGGCGCAGGGCGACACCCACCTTGAAGTTCCAGATGTCACTAATTTGTCGGCAGAGGTTGAGGTTGAGCTCAGCGACCAGCAGCCCATCGCGGTTGCGGGGCAGCCCAGGGGTGCGGCTACTATCAGGGCCAGCCACGTAGCTCGAACCATAAAAGTAGCCAAAGTTCTGATGAGCTTTGGAGAAGCACAGACAGACCGTTTCTGAGTTATGTGGATACTGTAAGGACCAGGCACATGGAGGGACACGTCGGACAATCGCCCATTTGTCTCCCCAGCACTGCTGAGAGCCCAAGGGCCCACGTCCTGCTGCCCTGGGCCTCACTGCCTTCACCAGGTTGGGCTAAACTCAGGGGGCTACTCTCGGCTCAGCTCATGGGTCACTCCTGACAGTGCTCGGGGATCAAACCCAGGTGAGCTCATGTGAGGCGGTGCTTTTACCCTTTGTATTGCCTCCCGGGGCCGGCTGGGAACATCTCTAAAGGCCACCCAGGCCCAGGAGATGGTTTTTTGTGCTCACAGTGTGTGTGTGTGTGTGGGGGTCTCACAGGGCCTCTTCCTGGAAAACCTGCCTCTGAGGTGCTTCCCAATAGAAACTGGTGGTGGGGGCTTTATCGTCACCAGCCCTCCTGTTCTTCCCAGGAAGGTGAGGCTACCCCACACCCTGCAGGCATAGACTGGGGCCAGGACTCAGGGAACGGGCAGAACCGTGTCCACACTCATGGGCACTCTTTCCTGAGGAGCGAAGGTGGGGCACATGGGGTGATTCTGGAAGGGCGGGAGGAACTCATTCCTGCAGGAACCCGGAACTCATTTCAGAGGCACTTTTCTAGGAAAAGTGGGGAAGTCATGCTGGATTTAGAGATGACTGCAAGAGTATGCTACCCACACGGCAGAGCCTGGCAAGCTACCCGTGTCGTATTTGATATGCCAGATACCAGTAACAATTATAGACCTCGTTCCCATGACCTGATGGAATGGGTTGAGGCTCTTTATATCCTGGAGCAAGCAGATGCCCTTGGGTTCTACTAGCATGAGACAGGACATATGGAGATGTTACTGGTGCCCGCTCGAGCAAATCGATGATGAACGGGAAGACAGTGATACAGTGATACAGTGATTTCTAGGAAACCCACCCCTCGGGCTCTCTAGGACACACCCCGAGCAAGTTCAGCCACCCCCTGAGGAGAGGACCGGCTCATTCCCGGCCAGAGTGGGGGGTGTTACCCCGGCCACTCCCTGCCCGAGGAGGAAAACCAGTCGTGGGTTCCAGGAACCCAATACCAGGCAGGCTAATCTGAGGGGCCTGCGTCTGCCGGGACAGGGGTGTGGTGGAGAGGGACAAAGGAGAGGAGTGTGGTTTGTGTGTGATCACACAAGGGACCCCGAGAGAAGGTAGAGCCATCCTCACACCCTTCCCCCAGGAGAGACGGATCACTGCAGTTCTGTTCCGTCCCCATGTGGGGAGCCAGAGGTTCGCCAGCCGACTGCCTGTGCACAGCCTGTCCACGGGGGCAGGCAATGCTATGGCTAACCCCTTCCGGAGAAGACCCCTCCCCCAGTGCAGCAGGACCCTGAGAGAACATACCTTTCTTCCCGTCTCCAGAGGTAAACTCATTTGGGAAGTGCTCCTGGGAGAGAAAACCAGATTCAGCCTATAGGTGGCAGCGCCACGCCACTCTAAGCCAGAGTTAGGCCCGGGTAAAGCTCAAACACACTTGGACCAGCAAGTCAACAAGTTCTTATTAAAACCCCTTCTGGCCCCGCCCCTGGCACAGTAACCTGAGTGTAGAGCCAGGACCCCTGAGTATTGCCGGTGTGAAAAAAAAAAGCCCCTTCTGAGCCCCCCAACTCTCCTCCCTAACAATAAGCAAAACGAAGGTGGCCTTTGGGAAACTTGGCAAGGAGAGACCCGGACATTGCCTTTTGGGGAGTTGGACGGTCAGCCGGGAGAAAACAGGGGAGAAAACAAATCTGTTTTGGGGGGGCTGTGGAAGAGGGATCGCCCCAGCTGGGGTCACGTGGTGCCACACAGGGTCATTTACTGCTTTCACTATCTTCCCCATGCGCATCTCACCCGTGAGGGAGTTACATGAGCCTGTCCCCAGGCACGAGGTGGACTTAAGTGGCAGCCCTTCGCTGAGAGCCGACGGATCAGGTGCTCTAGACAGAGCCTGACATCTTGTGAATAAGAACGAGGAAGAGGATTACTGCATAATGCAGACATTGTGTTGGCCCGGCAGAATTGGTAGGGGCACGGGGCCAGTGGGGAGAGAGAAGAAACAGGATACGGGGGGAGAGGCGTGAGAGCTGGCCCAAAGGGTTTCCGCTAAAAACTGAGCGGGCCAGAGACGGAGGAAGGACCCAGGCGTGGCGCTGGAGGTTGCAGGCCAAGCTCAATCCCTCCTTCCAGGGCACTGGGTTGGTGGCGGCCTGGAGAAGGAGCAGCTAGAGAGTGTCAAAGCTCCCAGCAGGTCAGCAAAGCTCTGTCCCCCACCCCGCCCCAGCCCTGCTGGTCCAAGGGCCCGCCCTGGCTCTTGGCAGCTGGTTTCAAAGCAGCTAATCCCGCAATCCCTGCCCAGTGCCGGGACATCCCCAGGGGCTTACCTCCCCACGCGGTTGATGGCGCAGGTGAAACAGTGATTGGCGATGGCTGCGCTTCGCCTCGATGGGCCACAGGGACTCGCTGGGGGAGAGAAATGAGGGGAAGCAGGTTGTGGGCCTTTGCACACAGATTTGGTGGATGCCGAGCGCGGCCACCGGCCCTCCGGAGCCCAGAGAGACCTGTGGGTGCCAATGGGCACCACAACCCCCGAGCAGGCCGGCTTGTTCGCCGCCTGCCCCAGGCTCACCCCAAGGCAGCCTTTTGGGGCAGCGCCTGCTGAGGACAGGAGGAGCCTTGCCGACACTCAGTCTTGCCTGAGACTTGCTTTCCTTCTCTGACACTTCCTCACGGGGAGATGGTGAGGCCATACTGACCATGACAGCTGAAGTTTCTGTGTGGGACAGCACAGGGGAGTTTGGGGCCTCCAGGCTCTATTTTCACTGCCTCGCCTGTCTGATGGGGTGAGTGTCCACCTTCTAGGTTGAGCAAAGCCTCACTTGGCACTAGCAGTGGGTAGCTGGGACCCCACGGGGGCTCTGGGACCCTCATTCATCTCCTGTTGGGCAGCTTTGCCAAGCAGCTTCCATAGGAGGAGGCTTTAGGCTCAGGACACAGCACAGAGGCCAGAAACTCAGGTAAGGATGCGGGGCCAGAGTGATAGTCCAGCGGGTAGGGCGTTTGCCTTGCACGCAGCCGGCCCGTGCCGCCAAGGTTTGATCCCCTGTATCCCATATGGTCCCCCGAGCACCACCAGGAGTAATTCCTGAGTGCAGAGCCAGGAGAAACCCCTGAGCACGGCGGGTGTGACCCAAAAAATGGAAAAAAAAAAAAGAAAGAAACTCAGGTAAGGATGCAAAGTGGGTTCAAAGGTAGGAGTTACCTAAAGAAGTAGGTCCCCACTTCTTGCTTTCTTTTTGGTGTTTGGACCAAAAAAAAGCACCCAGCGATGCTTAGGGGTTGCTGCTGGCTCTGCATTCAGGAATCGCTCCTGGCATTGTTCAGGTAGCTCCCCTTTCAGGTAGCAAGATAGAAGGACAGTATATGATGTATAGTAGGAAGAGGCCAGCTCATCCCACTATCCTCCCTCTGAGCCCCGAGTGGTTCTCTGCTTATCTTTTAGTTTGTTTTTCGGCTATATGTCTGAGATGACTCCTGGCTCTGCACTCGGGGATCACTCCCAGAGGGGTTCAGGGGACCATATGGGGTGCCGGGGAGCAAACCCAGCTCAGACATGTGCAAGGCAAATGCCCTACCCGCTCTCTCCCCAAGCCCCTGCAGTCGTTCTCTGAAACCTGGGGTCGAGGGCTCCTCATTGGCACAGACGAGCTGTACCTGAGACTCTGCTGGCCTGTTGGTGGGTTTGGGGTCACCGCGAGCTTCCTGTGTGCCCATGAAGGGAGAGGGTGTAGGGGTGGACCCCACGCAGCCTGCAGGCCCTGTCCTTCTCCAGCTACCATCTGAAACGGACCATGGGATGTAGGGGTCCTTGTCACTAATTCTGTCGTCTCTGAGGAACAGCATCGCCGAGGCTCTGGATTGACAGGCACAATGCCCACTTGGAAACACTAAGTGACTGGGAGCACAATGTCCCGGAATCTTCTTTCCTGTCAGTGTACACCTGGATTAAACCAGGGAGTAGGTGGAGGGGGCGGCTGCTTGTCACAAGTCTAACTCTCAGGAGGATTCACGAGTCTGGGGGGGAAAAATCGCAGGCTTGATTGAGGGGGCTCATTTTGCTGCTCCCCACCCCCAACCCCAGCTGCTAAGGCAAGCTGACAAAACTTTTAAGAAAGGGTTCTGAGAGGAACACACCCGTTAATGACATTTTCAGGAATTCAATAGACAGTCGCAGGGCGGCGCCATCAAACATTTCTCTTGCAATTCTCCAGGGAGGCTGAGTTGCGTAGGACTCAAGCCCACAGCTGGCAATAAAGCTCAGGCTCTCCAAACAAGCCCGGAAAAGGAAGCCAGAGGTTCGTGAGAGCCCGGAGCACGCAGGATGGGAGCCACCGAGAGCCCGCTGGCCACACGGAGACCTCTGCCACATTCCCAGCACATACACATACCCTTCCCTAGAAACTATCCCAGTGGGGAGACAGGATGCAGACACAGAGCAGGAATCTCTGGCCACTCCCGCTGCACAAATGGTCAGATGGCATGGTTCATGGTTCATGGAGAAGCACTTGCCACCAACTGAGTGCTTTCAGCTGAGTATAAACTGGGTGAGGCCACAGAGACACCCCACAAAGTGTGTGTATAGGGGGAAGCCCTAAGATGGGCGGATGCCAGAGAAGGAAGGGGATAGAAGGTTCTGGAAACTGTGACCTGAGGTCCAATGCTCGTATGCAGTTAGTAAGAAAGTCATGATGTCATTAGCATCATGTTGTTTCTTCCGGTTTTTGGGTCACATCCGGCGGTGCTCAGGTCTTACTCCTGTACTCAGGGGTCCCGCTTAGGGAAACCCATATGGGAAGCTGGGGCTTAAGCCCTGGTTGGTCACATGCGAGGCAAGTGTCCTACCCACTGCACTACTGCTCTGAACCTGTTTCGCTTTGTTTTGTGGTCATACTGGGCAGTGCTCAGGGCTTACTCCTGGCGCTGTGCTCAGGGATCACTCCTGGCAGGGAACCAAACATGGTGCTGGGGATTGAACGTGGTTATTCAAGGCTGTACTGAACTAGCTATCCACCTTTCTACCCGCAGCATTGCTTAGGACCATTCCAATGACACGAATAATCATTATTTATCTTTTTAAGTCTACATCCAGAAGCCCACCAATCTAAGAAACTATCAGCTGTTAATTTTCAACATTCCATGACCATCCTTGGCAAAAAAACCTGTGAAGTTCTAAAACAGTCAAGCGCCACTCGAAGGGCTTACCATGACATGCCTTAATCGCCATAAAATCCCTTTTTAGTGGCTGAACACTATGGAAGAGATGGGCTGAGCTGTCCTTAGCCCTGACATTTCTCATTATTATATATTTTTTCTCTTTTTATAAACAACACTGTTTTTCTCATTATAAATAACACTGACAGGAATATCTTCATGGGTACGACCTGTACTTCCCCCACCCTTCTTTTAAGTTTTAAATTCCTTTCTCAGGCTCAAGTTCTAGGACTATAATGATCTGGTCAAAGGATGTGAACTTCTTAGGGACTCATGAAACATACTGGCTTTCCCAAAGCCCAGCCATTCTTTTATAACTGCCAGCCTCGCCACGCCGCGGAAAGGCCCGCGTTGGATGATTGCTGGCTGAGGAAGGAAAATCAATAATTTTTAATAAGCCTAATAGGCTGCTGAGGACATAAGCAGTTGTGTGCATATTACATCAGGGTGCTTCTGTTTGCTTAATTGGGTCTAATAAAAGCCCGAGGAAGTGGGGTCAGGAAGGCGGTTCTTTGAATCTGGGCCGAGACTTGGCTTGCGTTGACTCAAGAGCTGAAGGGGGGGAGGAGGGGTAGCTGCTTTTGGGACCCCCAGAGGGGAGGGGACACTTGCTGAAATGCCTCACCCAGGGAGGTCCGCAGGAGGGGGCAGGTCCAGGGAGGGGCTTGGATGAATTCCATCTGTGGCTAGAAACCCAATGCGAGAAATCCTGGCAGCGAATTTCACTGTCATGTAGCCCAGGCAGGACGTTCTCCCTGGGTCCAGAGTGTCACTCCCGGATGCAGACTAGACCTTCAGGTGCAAGGATGGGGCGGCTGAGACAGACTGAGTCTGCCTTGGGTCCTGCCGTGCCAGGTGTTACTCTGAGAAGGGGACGTGGCGTTTGAAAGAAAGGTGAAGCCAAGGGCTGCTTCACAACGTTCAGAAGAAACTGGAGGAAAGTTAGAAGGACGCTGAGAGCGACAGCGGGGCACGCGGGTCAGCCCAGCGGCGTCCTCCAGCGCAGCCTGCTGGACAGCGGCCGCTGCACCAACGCAAAGGGTAAAAGTTGGAGCCCTGACTTGGGAAGGCAGCTGTGAAGAACTAAGCTGGCAGGAGGGTCTGCATAAAAATGCTCAGAGCTCTGGCTGCTGGGATGATGCAAAACTGAAAACCACCCAGAGGCTCCACCATGCGGGCCCCCCCACCAATGGCAGTGGCCACGCGGGGCTGCCTGGCCCTCTGTTGGCCACCATTAAGCAAGGTGGGGTCCTGCCCTAAAGTGTGGGGGCTGCCGGACTGCCCACTGTCTTGCTCAGAACACTTTGATGGGTTTCCTCTAACACCTAAAGCCATGGAAGGTGCGATGGAAAAGAGTTTCACTGATTAAGAACGAATTTCAGGGGCCGGAGTGATAGCACAGCAGGAGGCGTTTGCCTTGCAAGCAGTCAACCGGGATCCCCGGCATCCCATATGGTTCCCGAGCACTGCCAGGAATAATTCCTGAGTGAAGAGCCAGGGAGTAACCCCTGAGCATTGCCAGCTGTGACCCCCAAAAGCAAAGAATGAGTTTCAGGGACCAGAGAGATAGTACAGTGGGCAGGGCACTTGCCTCGCATGCAGCTGCCCTAGGTTGGATCCCAGACACTCCGTATGGTCTCCCCCAAGCACAGAGCCAGGAATAAGCCCTGAGCACTTCCAGGTGTGGCCCCCCAAACAAACAAAAAAGTAACAGAAGCGGGACTTTCCTGTGGAGTGGGGGAGAACAGCTCTTTGCGGAGAGAAGGGGGATTGTGTTTGTCTAATGACAAGGCACCCACGCAGGACCCAGGAGTGTTGGATCTTCTGAAGGGGGGTGGCCTGCTGTCGCCGGCCCCGGGCCTCCAGTGGCTTACCCCACAGCCCTCCCACACCCTGCCTGCTGAGTGACCTGAGTGCTCCGATGGTGGCCGAAGGGTTGAAAATGATCTCAGCCCGTTGATGCTGTACATGAGCCAGTTGAGGGGATGATGTCGCCCGTAGCAAATGTTCACGGCGATCCTTCCGAACTGGGTCTGGAACACGGGGTGGCCCAGGGTCCCCTCCATGTAGTACGTAGACTGAAAAACATGGGGTTGTGTACTGAAGCCTCAGAGCTGTCAGACCTCTGCTTCCGGAGATGTGCCAGAAATCATGAAGTCTCATCAGGACTCCAAGGCACAGCCTTAGATTCAACCCAGAGCCACCAGTACACTTGAGAACCACAAGATAAAGCAAAACAATGAAAGCAGATATGCTAACAAGCCAAGCAAATGGGGAAATTGGGGAATCACCACGGACTGAGCACTTTTCTGACATCAGAAAAAAAATTACCCAAGAAATTCCCATTGGTACATCAAGGATGAATTTTTTTTTTAACTTTTTGGATCACACCCGGCAATGCTCAGGGGTTACTCCTGGCTCTGCACTCAGGAATTACTCCTGGTGGTGCTCAGCGTATGGGACGCTGGAGATGAAACCCAGGTCGGCCAAGTGCGGGGCAAGCGCTCCCCACTGAGGCTCCAGTGCCTCAAGGATGAATTTTGATGTGGTTGCAATCACAGTGCAAGGAAAGGCTGAGGTTTGGTTGATGGTAACACGACTTGGTCACGGTCCTCCCACGTCCCAGTATAAGGCATGACTGATGGGACCGGGGCAGATCCAGAGCAAGCCCGGCCCTGTTCAGGGGTGGAAATTCAAGTCCGCTGCACAAATAGCTTGACCCTCCCAGCTGCTGCGGGCAGTAGACACCACCCTGCTGCGGGTCCTCCTGGGGCAAGACCCCACCCTGCTGCGGTCCACCTGAGACAAGTCCTCACACCTGCCACAGGCCCGCCTGGGACCAGACCCCATGCCTTGAGCTCAGGCTCTTCCGTGTGAGGCTCCCTGGGGATCATCCCAAGGCTCCTGCTGTCCCTGCAGGGCAGGCTGGTAGGACACAGTCCAGCCATCCCGGCCTTTTCACCTACTCCCTGCTCTTGGGACCTTTTTTAGGGGGCATGGAGGGAGCACACCTGGCTGTGCTCGGGGGCTTACTCCTGGCTCTGCAATCAGGCATCACTCCTGGCTGGCTCAGGGGGGACCATATGAGGTGCAAGAGATCGGACCCGGTGAGCTGCGTGCAATGCAAACATCCCATCTGCTGTACTACTGCTCCAGCCCCTCCTGTGACATTTTTAAGGTCGTACTGTGGGGAGCTAGAGGGCTAGTTGGGGTCGCGTCCTCTTATGAATCTTAGCACTCATCAGGTCAGGTGGCAGGCAGGGCGTGCGTGTGGTGGACATGGGGACAGAGGCCCAGAGAGCCCTGCCCTGACGGTGGGAGCTAACGATTAATCCCAGGGTAAACAGGCGAGAGCTTTTCTTTCCAACCCCCACCTCCAGCTGTTACTGAGAAACGCTGCCTGTTCTTCCTCCCCCAGGAGCCTCAGCCGGCTCTGATCTGAAGATCCTTTTCTTGTCTTCTTGGCTAGTGTGAGAACAGCTGGGACTAGTGTGATTGGGCAGCGAGGTAAGGGCCAGGGGCCCAGCGTCTCCCTGAACTACTGTATTTATTATGGGTTGAGACTTTTAAATCTTGGGTATTAGATGGAGTTCATGTCCTTCCTCTACAGGCCCACTCCTCCCAGCCCACCTTCCCCACCTGGCATTAACCAATCAGAACAGCAACCCTGACATGTCCGGGGTGGGGCGGAAAGAGCAACAGCACCAAAGTCCTTGTGTCTTAAGCAGCACACAGATGTACTGATGGGTACACTAAGCCACTGTCAGCCAACAGGAGGGTCTGGCCACTCAGACCCCACTCCTTAGCAATATGGAAGGACCCCATTCCACTTAGGAAGGATTTGGCTGCAATAGTCGAGGAGCTCAGAACCTGATGGAGCCAGGCATCAGCTCATGTGTGTACTCTTGACTGAGGTTTCAATCTGTATATGAGATTTACTTCAAGATGAATTTCAAGAGACTAAGTCAGAATATGCCATCAAAACCCACCAAATCAGGGCCCTGAGCAATAGCAGAATGGGTAGATTGTTTTCCTTGAACATGGCCAACCTAGGTTCGATCCCTGGCCTGACGGTGGGAGCTAACAAGATGGCATTCCATATGGTGCCCGGCACTGCCAGGAGTAACCCCTGAGCATTACCTGGTGTGACTCCCAGCACACCCCAAAAATATTCCCCCAAACAAAACAAGACAACCGTCCCTGCAGCCCACCACCAAACCCAAAATCAAACCAAGCCTCCTTCATGCGAAGGTGTCAGGGCTTCACCTGGGAGAACCACCTGAGTGTTCCCTGCCCTGTAACACATGTGATGCCCTTGAGCATTGGGCATCACATGACATTGGTGTGTGGTCATGGTGCTTCCCCTGCAGAGGCCGGAGAGACACAGGCGTGGAAGCAGGGCTGGTCACCCAAGGGGCAGCTCACCTCGTTGAAATCACCCACGCGGGGGATGTGGTTTTTCCTGGTCTTCCCGAGCACTGCTCCCGAGTTGGAGATCACCACGGCTGTGTTCCACAGTACGCTCCCGTGCTCGCTGTCCCGTTCCAGGATGGGGGACACCACCACCATGTCATGCTTCTTCGCCAGCTGGAAAAGGTGAGGAAAGCGGTATCCTACTTTAAATAAATTGCCATGGTCCTTATTTATTCAAATTTAAAAATTTTTATTTTCGAGGGGCGATTTGGGGACACACCCAGCAATACTCAGGGGTTATTCCTGACTCTGCACTCAGGGATCACTCTTGGCAGGCTCATATGGGATGCTGGGGATTGAACCCAGGTCAGCTGTGTGCAAGGCAAGCACCCAGTCTGCTGTACTATCTTTCCACGCCCCACCCCAAATTTATCCATCCATCCATCCCTCCCTCCGTCCGCCATCCGTCCGTCCATCCATCCATCCATTTATTTATTTATTGGTGCTAGGGACTGAATCCAGGATCTCATATATGCAAGGCCAGTGAGGTACATTTCAGGCTCTGCTATAGCATATTTCATTACTTAACATTAGATTTGGGGCCTTGCCCGGTGGTGCTCAGAGGCTATTTTCCTGGTTGTGTGCTCTGAGGATGAACCCAGTGGTACTCAGGGGACTGTATGTGGTGCCAGGGACTGAGCTGGAATTATCGTGTGCATAGCAAGCGAGCACCTTAGCCCCTGAACTACAGGGACGGAGCTGGAATTATCGTGTGCACAGCAAGCACCTTAGCCCCTGAACTCTCTCTCTGGGGCTCTTGTCACAAGTTTTTTTTTTTTTAATTGACAAACTCAACAATCCCAATAAACAACTCAACCTGTTGTTTGGAAGGCGAAATGCCAGTGCTGATGCCCAAACTCAGCTCAGTAAGTATATTCATCATGCTTGTAGATGGTTGTTGCGGAATGTAAACCCATGCAGCTGCTGTGTGGTGACTCGTAAGAGACTAAAATAGAACTTCAAAGGTTCTATAGGGCCCACTTCAGGTTCCATGAAACTGAAAGAGGCTGGAGAAGATAAATCTGCAGAATAGCATTCTGTAATGCTATTCAGTGCTATTTCCCCAGAAGACAGATGAAACCCCCTGTCCCAACCCCAAACCATGGCTGGATGCATGGATAAAAGGAATGAGGCCTATCCATCCAGTGGGAAATTACTTTGCCTTAAGAAGAAGGAAATCCAATGGGCTGGATGTGGTTTTGGACACAAAAGGACAAAAACTGTGAGTCGATTCAGGAGAGAGTAACTCAAGTAGTCAGATTCAGATTCACAGAAACAGAAAGTAGAACTTGAGTTTCCAGTAGCTGGGGCTTGAGTGGGGTTGGCAAATGCGTAGGGAGTTTCAGATTGACTCAACGAGAAGACTCCAGAGCTGTGCTTCACAACAGCGTGAATGCACTCAATGTTGTATCCTGTCAGAGTTCTGTACATGCTGCTCCCCCATCCCTCACACTGACACCACCACCATCATCCTTCTCACCTGCTAACCCACTCCCTTAAACGCTCTTCAACATGAAATTCCTTGTGGCTCAAATAGAGAGGTCAGGACCTGGGGACCTAAAGGATGAGCTATCCCAGCCGGTTAGTGGCCCTTGCCTCTAATGAGCCCATCAGTACTTCTGACCCTGATGACAAAAGAAGGAAAAGCCACACGGAGGTGGCAGGCAACACTGTGAACCCTGTGAGGGTGGTGGGGCTTCCTGGTCCCCTCCTGGCGCAGACAGGGGGCCCCTAACCACCAGTTTGTTGTTGTTATTGTCTTGATTTTTGTTTTTGGGCCACACCTGGTGATGCTCAGAGGTTACTCCTAGTTCTGCACCCAGAAATTACTCCTGGTGGTATTTGAGGGTTAATAGGGGATGCTGGGGATCCAACCCGGACGGGCTATGTGCAAGGCAAGCACCCTACCTGCTGTACTATCATTCTGGCCCCTGACACCAGTTTTTGTTACTCCTCTGTTTTCCCTTCTGGCCCTGTCTTGGGTATTTCACTGCAATCACCTCCTAAGTACTCCCATCCTCTCAGTTTTCCATTGAACAGAATCAATGATCCAGTGGATGAGGAATTTTCTGTCCTATAGCCCGAGAGCACAAATGCTTAGAACCAAGGCTCAGGGTGGACTCAATCGGCACAATTAGTTTTGCTCAGAAAACCTAAATATAGGCCGAATGATAGTACAGTGAGTAGGGGGCTTGTTTTGCACACAGCCAACCCAGATTCAGACCTTAGCACCCAAATTGGTCCACTGAGCTCCACCAGGAGTGATCCCTGAGCACAGAGCCAGGAATAAGCTCTGAGCACTGTCAGCTGTGGTCCTAAAGCAAAAACAAAAGCAAAATAGAAAAGAAAGAAAGAAAACCCCTAAATAGATGTCGAGATTAAAATGGAACATGGTGGCGGTGGGGACGGGCAGAGAGATAGTACAGTGGGTAGGGCACTTGTCTTGCATGCAGCCGACCCCCTGGCATCCCATACAGTCCCCCTAATTCTGCCAGGAATGATCCCTAAGAGCAAAGTTGGGAGTAAGCCCTGAGTACCACTGGGTGTGGCCCCTAAACCAAAAGCTAAACAAACAAACAAACAAATAAATAAATAAAAACATGGAGAAAGGAAAGGAATTTCTTTCATGAGAGATATAAGGACATGTTGTCTTTCGTAATCCTGTTGGATATTATGGGCCTTATTCATTTATCTTAGAAAGATTCTTTTGAAAGTTTAATAAAAGCAGAAGAGAGAGAAAAACTCCCCAGTCTGGGGGGAACTTTGTATAGAACTAAGTACAGGTCTTGTTTTTAAAAATTATGCTTTGATGGGGCCGGGCGATAGTCCAGCAGGTAGGGTGTTTGCCTTGCCGCGGCCGGCCTGTGCCAGCCCAGTTCAATCCCGGCATCCCATATGGTACCCGAGCACTGCCAGGAGTAATTCCTGAGTGCAGAGCCAGGAGAAACCCCTGAACATCGCTGGGTGTGGCCCAAAAAGCAAAAAAAAAAAAAAAAAACCAAAAAAATTATGCTTTGAACTCTTGGGTGCCCATGATTTACAACGCTGTGAATGGAGGTTTCCGCTCACATTGTTCCAGCACCACATCCTCCACCAGAGCTTTTGCTGCCCCCCCACCACTGACCCAGAGGCCCCCGCTTTCCCCACCCCCGCTGTCGGTCTTACTGATGTTATGAAGCTAGAGCTGATCTGTCTGACACGGCGTATATGAAACCTCATGTTCCAGTGTGCCGCTCAGTGGCTTCTCAGTGCTACACAATCGCCACAATCTAATTTTAGAACATTTTCATCACCCTGAGTGGAGCCCCCTACCTATTAGTAGCCAGTCGCCCCCAAACCACTCCAGCCCATAGCAACCATTAATCTGTTTTCTGTCTTGGTGCATTTGCCCATTCTAGACGTTTCATATAAGTGGGGTCATGCAAAATTATTATGAGGTCTTAATAGAGAAGAATAAAAACAAATTTCTCCATAGGTGAGACAGACTATGCCAAAAGTTTCATTCAAGCAAAAGTGGAGCTGGCGGGCTCTTGGCCAAGATGGGGCCTCCTGCCTCTTCCTAGAAGGGATGGATACTCCGGCCGGGACTCTGGATTAAAGTCAACCCCAGACTCCCCCCGGGCCGTCGCCCACCATCGCCGGAGAAATCCACGAAGGGCCTTTCTGGCTCTGAAAACTCTGGTTTTAAGTGCAAGTCCACTAAAAGGGGGCAGCAAATAGTCTTATCTATTCTTATCTGGCAAAACAAGCATCAAGCTAGTGCATTTTTCCATGATGAAGGGTCATGCCAGATAGCTGTGGCTGCACACTGACCTGTCCATGTCTAGCAGCTGCTGCCCGAGGAGAAGCTAATGACCTACCTTCTGGCAGAATCTGGTGGTGGGCCCGTCCTCTGCTGACTCGGCAAACTCTGTCCAAGGCAGCTTCTCTCTTGTACAGAAAGCAAAGGGCATGGCTGGGAAGAGGAGAAAAATCAGAATCATACCCGGTGCTCACAGCCTAACATGGGGGGCTTTTTTTCATAGGGGGGGCTTTTTTCATAAGGCAGTGCAAAGTCTCCACTTATATCCTGGCCCCAGATGTCTGTGACTGGCTTCCAAGTTGTGTCTGACCAGGGGTGTTAGGCAGACCCTATGGTGCTAGGCAGACCCTATCCATTTGAGTTTCATGGTAAAATGAGGGACTGGACCAATGTCTTTCCTATACTTTTTTTATTTGGTGGTGGTGGTTGTGGGTTTATTCCACTTGGTGGTGCACAGGGCTTAATCCTGGTTCTGTGCTCAGGAATCATTCCTGGTGGTGTTTAGGGTATTATATTTGATGCCAGGGATGGAACCAGGATTGGCCATGTGTGGGTAGGGAGATTTGCCTTGCACAGCTGACCTGGGTTCAATCCCCAACATCTCATATGGTCCCCTGAGCACTGTCAGGAGTAAATCCTAAATGAAGACCCAGCAGTGACCTCTGAGTATTGCTGGAGATGGCCCCAAAATAAACAAACAAAAGATGAGGACCTGGGGATGTGATTTTGTGGCAGTGGAAGTGTGAGAGCAGGAGAGTTCCATTCCCAGCACCTCCCTCCATACTAAGTGCAGGCCTCCACCATAGCCAGTGCCTGTCTCCGTACACTGCAACCCAGTGAGCCTGTCTCCCTGCACTGCAACCCAGTGAGCCTGTCTCTGTACACTGCAACCCAGTGAGCCTGTCTCCTGCACTGCAACCCAGTGAGCCTGTCTCCTGCACTGCAACCCAGTGAGCCTGTCTCCTGCACTGCAACCCAGTGAGCCTGTCTCCTGCACTGCAACCCAGTTAGCCTATCTCCTGCACTGCAACCCAGTGAGCCTGTCTCCTGCACTGCAACCCAGTGAGCCTGTCTCCGTACACTGCAACCCAGTGAGCCTGTTTCCTGCGCTGCAACCCAGTGAGCCTGTCTCCTGCACTGCAACCCAGTGAGCCTGTCTCCTGCACTGCAACCCAGTGAGCCTGTCTCCTGCACTGCAACCCAGTTAGCCTGTCTCCTGAACTTCAACCCAGTGAGCCTGTCTCCTGCACTGCAACCCAGTGAGCCTGTCTCCTGCACTGCAACCCAGTGAGCCTGTCTCCTACACTACAACCCAGTGAGTATGTTTCTGCGCACTGCAACCCAGTGTCATGGCAGAGTCATGGCAATATCAACTGAGGGAAGGGAAAAAGAAATGTTAAAATGATTAAAATAGCATTTTATTTCTTTTTTAATTTTGATTTTTGGGCTAGAGTAGCACTGCGCAGGGGCTTACTCCTGGCTCTCCATTCAGGGATCACTCTTGGCAGGGGCTTGGGGACTCTGTGGGGGTACAGTGAGCACCCTGCTGATGGGTGCTGGTCTGCTGGTCTCTGGAACTGCTTTGCATCCTTTGGACACTTCCAACTGCGCTGCTCCCAAAAAGCAGTTGGAAGTGTCCAAAGGATGCAAAGGCCGCTCTTTTCTCCTTGATTTGAAGTATTGGAATCCCTGTTTAAACCTCTTATATATCCCTTAGATCTTCCCTGCTCTAAAAAATGGAGGGGGCCGGAGGCGATAGCCCAGCGGGTAGGGCGTTTGCCTTGCGCCCCCGCCAGCCTGTGCTGGCCCGGGTTCGATCTCCGGCATCCCATATGGTCCCCGAGCACTGCCAGGAGTGATTCCTGAGTGCAGAGCCAGGAGTAACCCCTGAGCGTCGCGGGTGTGACCCAAAAAGCAATAAAAAAAAGCAAAAAAAAAAAAACCGGAGGGACTAGAGCAGAGAGTGATAGTAAGCAGGGTAGGGCATTTGCCTTGCACACTGCCAACCTGAGTTAGCTCCCGGAATCTCATATGGTCCCCTGAGCACCTTAAGGAGTAATTCATGAGTGAAGAGCCAGGAGTAACCCCTGAGCGTTGCTTGGTGTGACCCAAAAGAAAAAAAATATCAATATCAGACATGGATCTATAAGGAACATCAAAGAAAACATAGGCAAAACCCTCTACAACACTGGCGCTAAAGGCATCTTCAAAGATGAAACACCACTGACAAAGCAAATGGAAGCAGAGATAAACATATGGGATTAAACTGAAAAGCTTCTGCATCTCAAATAAAATGGTGACCAAGATACAAAGACAGCCCACAGAATGGGAAAGAATATTTACCTAATACCCATCTGATAAGGGATTAATATCAAAGATATATAAGACACTGGTACAACTTTACCAGAAAAAAAAACCCAACCCCATAAAGAAATTGGGAGAAGAAATGAAAAGAAATTTCCTCAAAGAAATTTGAATGACCAAAAGGCATATGAAAAAGTGTTCTTCATCATTAATCATCAGGGAGATGCAAATCAAAACAACAATGAGATATCATCTCACACAACAGAGACTGGCACATATCCAAAAGAGCAAAAACAACCAGAGCCGATGTGGATGTGGGTAGAAAGGGACTTACATCCATCGTTGGTGGGAATGTCCACTGGTCTAGCCTTTTTATTATGGTTTTTTTTATTTTTTGAGTCACACCAGCAATGCTTAGGGGTTATTCCTTGCTCTGCACTCAGGAATTACTCCTGGCAGTGGTCAGGGGACCATATGGGATGCTGGGGATTGAACCTGGGTCAGCCACTTGCAAGGAAAATACCCTACCCCACTGTGCTATCACTCCAGTCCCTGGTCTAGCCTTTTTGGAAAACAATATGGACATTCCTCCAAAAACTAGATATTGAGCTTCCATTTGATACAGCAATACCACTCCTGGGAATATACTCTGGAGACCCAAAAGCACATAACAGAAATACCATCTGCACTTCTATATTCATCACAGCATTATTCACAATAGCCAGAATCTGGAAACAACCTGAGTGCCCAAGAACAGAAGACTGGATAAATAAACTATGCTATGTCTACACAATGGAATACTATGCAGCTGTCAGGAAAACGAAGTCATGAAATTTACCTACAGATGGATGGACATGGAGATTATCATGCTTAGTGAAATCAGTCAGAAGGAAAAGGACAGATATAGAATGACTGCATTCATTTATGGGATATAAATATATACCAGTGTTCTACTAATTGGTGGAAATGGTAACACCAGACTAGAACTGAGCATTGAGTGTAAGCAAAGGGATATACATGATAAGTCCTAAATGTTATGTATGGCAAGCCACAATGTGTAAGAGAAAGAAGAAGAAAGAAGAGGAGGAGGAGAATAAGAAGAAGAAGGAGGAGGAGGAGGAGGAGGCGCAGGGGAGGAGGAGAAGAAAAGTGCCTGCTATAGAGGCAGGTTGGGGACAGGGGAGGGAATCTGGGACAGTGGTGGTAGAAAATGTGCACTGGTGGAGGGACGGGTGCTGCAACACTGTATGACTGAAACCCAATCATGAACAGCTTTGTAAATGTCTATCTCATGGGTTATAATAAAATTAAAACAAAAGTCAGCAGAAAAATAAACTAGGCCTACAGTGAACCACATACATAAGGTCTAAAAACGAGATCAATTAAAATGCCTTGGCGAAAAATATGAAGTGAGGTACAATTTGTTATAAATATAACAAAAACATAATGGTGCTACCTACTGGTCATAGAACCAGACAGTGGTAAATGGAATAGAATGAAGAAGCCAAGTTCATTTCTTTCAGTGCCAGGAGCCTAAGGAAAGTTTCTGGAAGCTCTTCTTGGCCCATAGCTGGGAACTGATTGAAGGAAGAGGTGGGATCACTTGAGCTGTGGGATGTGACTGGTGTTTCTTTAACTGACTGAGACATGCAGCGTGTGGCCGTTTGGGAGTGATGATTGTAGACAGCCTTTCTCAAGGCACTGGTCATATCCTGGCATGAAGCCAGTCTGGAAACAGGCAGCTTGTTCCCAATGCCCCAACAAAGAGGGGTGATTCTCTTTTTCAGAGGAGGAAAACCCAACTACCCACTGCTTCCAGTTTGGGGAGTCGGGTGCTAAGATGTAACAGTGTAAACCAGCATGAAGAGACCAATGGCACCATTCCGTCCGCAGCTGTCCAGGGCGGTGACGAGAGAGGCGGCTCTAGAGCAAGGAGCCCTGCCAGCAGCAGTCCTGAGGGACTCTGGCTGAAGACTCCCCAGATTCTCCTTCAATGAAGAGTGATGAGCTATTTTAAGGAGTCAACAACAACCGAAAAAACAGAAATCTGTTAATAACAAAAATGTCCCTTAATGACCATTCATTCTCGGCTTTCAGAGCATGAGGAGACTCAAATGCCCCAGGATAAAACCTCCCTTTCGGATTTCATTTTAGGTTGTTGCTAAGCTCTCCAAATTTCTCCATTTCCATTTTAATGACTTCTTTTCCTGTTTACACAACCACTCTGATGTTCAAATGAAGGATGTGGAAAGGTTAGGGGAGGATCTCTGTAAAGTTCCAGCAACAGTTTTTAAGTGAATGGGGAAGGGGGTTCCCACATTTATTGAGCCTACAGGAGTCTAGACTCTAGACTCTAGAAGTGAAGGTTCAGGGTGGGAATGGGTGGGAGTGTGTTTGTGTGTGTGTGTGTGTGTGTGTGTGTGTGTGTGTGTGTGTGACAACAGTATTGACCTGATGTGGTAGGGCAGAGAGTTTCCTCTCTGTAATAAGGGCCCAGTGCCTCTCAAAAGATAACTGTGCTGGTTGGCCCTTGAAGGGTAGTTTTCCAGATCCAACAAAGGGCAAAAACAGACTAAATCATCAAATACATTTTTCTTCAATGTCTGTCATGTACTATCCAAGCGTTTTCCAGAATGGATGATACTTCATTTTGTGGGGGGACAAGAACAATAGGGTCAGTCAGTAGAAGCCTCAGGTACAACCGAGGGACAATTTCTTCACCATAAAGAAAGTAGATTTGGTGTGTGGTGGGGAGGTGTTAAGTTTTTTTTTTTTTTCTGAAAACAGTGCAGTAGGTCAAACAGGAATGTCTGCCGAGGCCACAAAAGATGAAAGAGGAATGGGGAAATGAATAAATACAATGTGCTACGATGGACTGTCCTGTGTGTGTGTGTGGGGGTGGGAACCATGTGGTCAGGTTTTGTAAACATTATGATGACTGAAAGCAGCTGGACAGAAAACCAAGCATAGTAGATGATTCCTCTTCTGTGTGGTACCTAGACTTGGAGAATTCATGGAAAGATTGTGGAGCAGAGGTTATCAGGGGAGAGGGAGAAGGGGCAGTTACAACTGACTACAGAGTTTTTGATGGGAACGATGAGACAGTTTTGAGTATTGCTAGATGATTAGACAACTCAGTGTATTTAAATGTCGCTGAATCAAATACTTAAAATAGTTAGTGATAACTATTGTGGTATGCATATTTTACCACGATAAACTTATTTTACTTAGTTGTGGGTCTCTCCATCAGTATCAGGGGTCCTGGGGCCACTTCCGCCATCCTTGACAAAGTGCGACAGGAACCAGGATGGGAACTGAACTGAAGGCCTCTGAATGCAGGGGCTCAGCCCTTTGAGCCAAGCCATCTTCCTGAGACCACAACTAAAAATTTTATGCAAATATGTAGGGGGATTAAGATGAAGAAAACAAAAATCCCCAATCACTGGCCTCTTGGAACTCAAGGTGCAGTCGAAGAGGCAGATGCATCACACAAAAAGTCACACATTAGAAGGAATGAAAAATGAGATGAATTTCTGGGCCTGGACAGCAGACTGGGCACATCTTTGTTCTTACTTGAAACCCCACAGTTTGGTGGTAAACACTTTTCTGCAATGGTGTAAACCACAAGACTGGAGCACTGTGAGCAGGGCGAGAAAAACAGCATAGGAGGCTGATAAGCGGACGAATGCGACGATATCTTAGAGGAACCGCAGTGGAGGAGGTCAGGAAGTACCCCTCTCTCTGCCACAGACCCCCACAAATGCTCAGGTGCCAGAGACAGCACCTTGCTGCCCAGCTGTGGAAGCAGGAAGGGGACACACGAGAAGGCCAGGCTGAAAACCTAGCGAAGAAGCAGAAGCACAGAACTTCTAACTTGCAAGAGGTCTGGACACAGCCCTCCGGCTCCAGCCCACGATTAGGGTCTTCTCCAGAGGCAGTTTAGCAGAGACCAGGACAGAGGAAAGTCAGCAGTGTCAGAAACAGGAATTATCTACGCATCAGCATGTTGGACCCCTGTCCACTTTCTCTTCTTGGCAGGAGATGAGAGGAATCTCCTCTGGGGAATCAGACCAGCTGAAAAAAAATAACCCAGAGCCACTACCAAGGGATTATCTAATAAAATAGCTATCGCAGATCATTTATCACCCAGTACGTGGAGGAGCCCCTCCCACGAAGTCGGAGCTTACAGTCAGCTTTTCCATCCTCAATTCTTATATTGAGGCAATCAGGGGATGAGGATGGGGGGGGGGTGGGGTGGAGGCAAATTTAGATCAACAGGGACCTGCAAGGAGGAAAAGAATCCTACTTCATGTTCTTAGAGATAGAGAAGCTATGGGAGTTACAAAAATAAGAATAGGCTATGATAAAGCAGGAGTTTGCAGACCAAAAGAACTCTTCTAAATTAAAAATAGCACAAATCAAAAATTGATGCTGGGGGCTGAGAGACAGTACAGTGGATAAGGCATTTGCCTTCCGTGCGGCTGACCTGGGTTTGATCCCTGGCATCCCATATGGTTTCCTGAGCACTGTCAGGAGTGATTCCTGAGTGTAGATAAGCTTTGAGTACTGCTGGGTATGGTCCCCCCCCAAAAGAAAAACTGACTAATTGACTGAATGATTAGATAAAATTTACCTGCAAATTGATCAAAAAGACAATGGATGTACGTAAGAAATGGAGAACTGGTTTGGGACTCCAATATGTCCCAAAGGAAGGAGAAAAAAAACGGGGAAAAATCACTATGGAACAATATAAAGGGTCTGGAGATATGGCTCAATGATAGAGCACGTAATCGCCTTGTGAGGCCCTGGGTTTGAACCCATATCCCACTCAGGGGAAAGTGAGTAGGAGGTAATACAAGAAAAACTATTTAATCTAGGGAACCCAAATTTTTAGACTGTATATACCCACTGAGTGCCTAGAAATAGTGCATTAAAATAGGTACACACAATTGCACATTTATGAAAGGTCAAAGTTTGAAGAAAAGAAAAAGATTCTATAACTTTTAAGAGAAAAGCAGACAGGCCATAATCAATGGGTAATAGATCAAAGTATCTTTACACGAGTCACTGGTTGTCAGATGACAATGGAGTGGTTCACAATTCTGAAACAAAATCTTGTTTTAGAGAATTCTATACCCAACCGAAAGATCAAACAAGTTCTAGGCAGAAGTTTTAAGTAGGCAAAGTCTCAAAGGTGAGGTCCTGTGTGTTCTTTCTCAGGAAACTCATCAACCAAACTGAGGTAGTGAAGCAAGCAAGAAGAAGACGGGGGATAAAAAGAACACAATGCTCCAGGGTGAAGGTGAAGGGAACCCCCGGGTGAAAGCTAGAGTCAGCAGAAAGGTCAGATTCAGAGCAGTCAGAAGGCGCTGATGTGTTCTTTTGTGGAGCTACAACCAACAGACTACTTCCTGGGCCGTGACCTTGTAAGGGAAATTAGGAAATGGGCATAAAGTCTGTGCTAAGCATCCAGAAAATGAAACAAACCTCGGTTTATTATTCAGAAAACAAACAAACCAACAAATAAAAACACCCCACCCCAAATCCAAGGTTTACAAAATGGTTTGGCAGAGAGAGAGAGAATGGCTGGGGAAAGGATTAGGAAGGACATCTGTATCCAGGGGCGGCAGGAGGGAAAGGGTGAGTCCTGACTTCCTCCTTAGCAGATGATGCAAAATGGGAAAACCAGAAAGCACCATGTAAAGAAAGGCAGATTTCCAAGGAACCATTTAAGAATAGAACGTGGGAGGAGGATAGCTGTTTTTTGGCTCTAGATCTACAGACTCACTAGTTTTGTTCTGTTTTATTTTACTTCAGGATAGGGGAGGTTGAGCCACACCTGGTGGTGCTCAGGGGCTACTCCTGGCTCTGTGCACAGGGATGACTCCTGGTTGTACCGAGGGGAAAATGCGGTGCTGGGGATAGAGCTAGGGTCGGCCACAAGCAAGGTAAGGACTTCAACTCTTGAATTATCTTTCCGGTCTCCTGTACATTCATTTAGGTACTTCTGGATACTCTAAATCATCACTGTATCACTGTCTTCCCGTTCATCATCGATTTGCTTGAGCGGATACCAGTAACATCTCCATATGTCCTGTCTCATGCTAGTAGAGCCCAAGGGCATCTGCTTGCTCCAGGAACATAAAGAGCCTCAATCCATTCTGGAATGAGGTCTATAATTGTTACTGGTATTTGGCATATCAAATACAACACGGGTAGCTTGCCAGGCTCTGCCGTGCAGAGCCATTTAAGAATGGCTCTAAATCATGCACACATATAATTTTGTGATGAAAATGAAATTGGGGCCAGAGAGATAGTGCAACAAGTAGGGCCCCTGCCTTGCTCACAGTTGACCCAACTTCAATGTGGGACATTAAAGTATATAACAAGAATGTAACTTTAGCTAGTGAGGCAGTGAACCCTGCCTCACTATAAACTCTCTTATAGCTAGAGTGGGTTTCATGGGTGCCAGCAGAGCCTCGCTGAGATGAAACCACAGAGGTGGAAAGAGGAACAGGCAGGGCAATGCAGGGCTGTGTGTCAGAGCGGAGGGCAGAAACTACAGAGCGCTAAGGGAGCTGTGGAGCAGGGCAGTGTAAGAAGAGGGAGGAAGGAAAGAATGGACTCAGCATGATGTGGGAGGGAGAAGCGAGAGGGACAGACAGCTGATGTCGGCCTACAGGAAGGAGGGAGGGTAGGGTTCCTGGGTTGCTGGTGTGTTGACAAAGAGCCTTTCTGTGAATGCAAAAAAAAGGAAGTAGATTAAAAAAAAATTAGGTGACACACCCAAGCAGTGCTCAGGGGTTATTCCTGTCTCTGCACATTGGAATTACTCCTGGTAGTGCTCGGAGAACCACACAGGATGCTGCACACTGAACACGGATGGGCCGTGTGCAAAGCAAACACCCTCCCCACTGTACTATCACTCTGGCCCCAGGAAAGAGGCTTTTAAAGATCTTTGCAGCAGGCGATCTTGGTGACCTGCAGGTCACACACTTGTATTTGAAGACTGCAGAGAAAGCAGCCTTCAAGAGACTTACTCCACGCCTCCTGGAAGCAGATGATGTTGACGCCACACATTGCAGCCACCTCGACCATGGCCTCTATGCGTTTGTGAAGGGCCGCAACCTGGTAATTTAAAAAGGAAGCGTGAAACCACTTTTAGGACTCTGACACATGCGGAATGCCAGTTCCCACCTGGCCGGCTGCAAGGGTACCAAAAGGGAGGGGTAGCTGTGTTTTACTTTTGGTGTCTGGGTCACACCTAGCAATGCTCAGGTGTTACTCCTGGCTCTGAGCTCAGAAACTACTCCTGGCAGTGTTCAGGGGACCATAAAGGACGTCGGGGATCAAACCAGGGTCAGTCGCATACCAGGCAAGCAACCTACCCCACTGTCCTGTCCCTCTAGCCCCTAAGGAAGGAAAGTTCTGATACTCTGTGTTCTTTTTTTTAATTTTAATTTTTGGGAGGGACGTGCCCCGCGGTGTGCAAGGGCCACACTAGCAGTGGTCTGGGGACGAGTTCTGGTGCTGAGGAGTGAGGCAGAGTGGGGGTGCGGCCACGTGCCAGCCAAGTGCCTTCACCTTTGTACTGTCTCTCCAGCCCTGATACTCTACATTCTCTTTTGGGTCACACCCTGCGATGCTCAGGGGTTACTCCTGGCTCTGCACTCAGGAATTACTCCTGGCGGTGCTCGGGGGACCATATGGGATGCCGGGGATCGAACCCAGGCCGGCATGGGCCGGCTGCGTGCAAGGCAAACGCCCTACCCGCTGGGCTATCGCTCCAGCCCCTCCCCTCTACGTTTTTTATCAGGTCTAAAATCTAACACAAATGGTGGGGGTGCCCCCTGCACCGCACCCACTCCCCACATCCCCTTTCCCATACTGCCTCCCTGAGCCAGTGGTCTCCCTTGGAGAAAACCTGGAGCACAAACTCTTTTATTCGGGAGTGGAGGGTGGAGCCACACTTGGTGTCGCTCAGGGTTTACTCCTGGTTCTGTGTTGGGGGTCACTCCTGGCAGTGCTTGGGTGACCATATGCAGTGCTGGAGGTCAAACCTGGGTCACTCATGTCCAAAGCAAGTGCTCTGCTCCCTGCACTACCTGTCTGGCTCCAAAGAGAGGGGCCCAGGGCCCACACTCCTTCCGGGCTCTGCAGATGGCTGGGTGCTATCTGGGCAAAGCGTGTTTCTAAGTGCCAGGGGCTGAGAAGCCCATCCCTGGCCTTGATGGCCCAACAAAATGAGCTGGGGAGAGGGAAGAGTCACAAATAGCCTATCCAGAGACAGAAAAGTACTAAGAACAAGAAATATTTTTTGGGGGTAGGAGGTACCCACCTTAGGAGGTCATGCTGTGCTGGGCCCGAACCTCGGCCTCTTGCCTGCAAAGCCCATGCTCATCCCGTTAAGTGATTTCTCCAGTTCCCAGAAATCTTTTGCTCCCACAAAAGCCCAGAAGGAACTTTGGGTGTGGAAACCAACCTAATTCCCTTGACCTAAGAAAATCAGTCTCACTCATGCAGAATCCCAAGGGAAACCTCTGCAGAGAAAGGCCCGTGGGGCTGAGCAACTGGAACAAACTGCCGAGGCGTGGATGCCTTTATGGGGGATGCCTGTTGTCGGGGACACACAAGACCGTCACAGTCCCAGAGGTCAGGTCAGGAGTCAAGTCCGTCAGATTTGTGCGGCCTCACAGACACCATCAGCTGGCAGCTGTGGGCCACCTGCCTCCCTGCTCTGCCCCGTGAACCAAGGAATGCAGGGATGAGGCCTGGTTCCTGCCCGGTGCAGGCTGGCAGGTGGACCAAGAGGCAGAGCTCTGCAGAAGGAGTGAGCCAGCCAGAATGGCACCCTCCCAACTGATAAATGGAACAAGGGATCGATGGCAGGGGAGGAACAGGAGGAGGTGGAGGAGGAGGGAAGGTACAAAGGATGGGGGCTGGGAGTGAGAGGAAGGCAGAGAAAGGGAAAGACGCTGAAAGAGCCAGAGACCAGGCTGGGGGTGGGGGTGGGGAGGATGTCGGGCACAAGAGTCCACACGGCTGCTGGCACCGCTCTGGACCTGGTGAGTGGCTGGCCAGGCACGTGGACTTGTCCAAAATGCAGTGGCCGTGGCCCGTTCATGTTATTAGTGGTCAGAAGAGGCCGCACCTGTTTTGCCACCGGGGCATCAGCAGGAAGGGGGATCTTGTTCTGGACAAGCCCCACACGCACAGTTCGCGGGCGTCTCAGCTGCTCTTCCTCGGCCTCGAATGCATATCCCTGCAGCTCAAAGTTTCCTTCCTGGGCAGCCTCGACAGCCCTGCAGGGCAGCTCCAGCTTCCTGAACAGAACGGGAGAGGGGAGGCATTAGCATGAGGTCTGCAGAACCTCAATCCCCCTCACGCCACCCCGGTCATTGATGGGGCCGAGAAGAGATGGAATAAAGTGGCAGGGAGACACTCGGTTCAATCCCTGCACCCGAACCAAGCAAACAGAAGGAGGCTCTCCCAGGCTGGGGCTCACGACCGGGAGACAGAGCCGGGCGGAGGGTCTAGGGCTCAGCCCAGCCAAGAATGCTTACACCCAGTCTAGACTTCACCTGAAGTCCTCAGGGCTGGCCGCATGGCCAGGTGTGGCTGAGAGTGACCCATTAAAAGGTTTTGAGTTCCAGGGCAGGATAAAAAAGGCCCGGCCTCAGCACTTAACCAAGGGGATGGATTCCTGCAACTGTGGCCTAGGGTCAGCGGCCTCCCCCCCCCCCCTGCCGAGGCTGGGGGAGGGCAGAAGCCTGAGATGAGCAGCAGGGCGGGGAGAGCAGGGGAAGGGTCTGTAGCCCCCAGCACCGAGGATGACAGCCTCCTGGTAAGCCCCCTGCCTGCTGGGGTCTCCACAGAAGGGCATGGAGGCTGGGCTGGCCTTTGATCTAGGCACCCAGGCTGGTTTGTGGCTGATTAACAAGGCAAGCGGGCCATTATTTAGAAAACCTCCCACCAAAGTGACCATTGACCAAACCACAGGCCCATCCCTGCGGTGCCCTGCAGCAAGGCGAGCCCCACATGGGCCTGGCACGGGGCTGGGCTCCTGGCCAGGAAGGGCTTACCATGTAGGGGCATGGCAGTTATGAAATCCCCAGAGAACACATCAAAGAATAACCTGACAGCCATTATCTAATAATAATATTTCTCTCCTACTTTAAATCACTTTCTTAAAGACGTTTCTTTCAAAAAATCACAGCCCTGTCAGCCCAAGCCCCCTGTCGCCGCCCCTGCCAGGCGCTTCTCCTGTGCCAGCGCTGACAGCTCAGTTCCGCCCCTGACAATCAGCCTCCTTTTCAATAGTCAGGGTTCCGTTCCTGCAGGGTTAGAAATAGCAGCAGTGCCCACACCCTCGCCTCTCAGTGAAGCCCACCCACCCCCTCTCCATCCTCCCCACCCTCCACCCCCCAGGGTCTCACTAAGCCCCAGCATGGCTCAGTGGGGCAGGACAATGGGGCTGTGTCTCCCCCTGTGGCCCAAGGGTGGGCGCCCAGAAGATCCTTCTGGTTGGGACTGGGAGCGCCTCATGCTGGCAAGTGTGGCGCCGACATCACCCAGGTGGGGTCCCTGGTCACTGTTCCTGCTGTCTCTGCCCACTGCTCCTCTCTTCCGTCAGTCCCCCTCCCCATCCTTCCAGTCTTCCACCCATTGGTTCCCTGAGGACTCTCATTCGCCAAGGCCGGGCTACTCTGTCCTCATAGGTGGTCACTCCGGGCTCTGCTTCTCAGCACTCATCACCCCCTTCTCTCTAGCCATTGCCGGATGTCCGGTCAGGCAATCCTTATTTTCTCTAATTTATTGCCTGTTTTTATTTGTTTGGGGCCACACCCGGCAGAGGTCAGGGGTTACAGGGGATCATATGGGATGTTGGGGTGGGCCGCATGCCAAGCAAGCACCCTATCGGCAGTACTATCATTCTGGCCTGCTTCATTTTAATATTGGGGGCTTCTGGGCCACACCCAATGCTGTTCAAAGGCTGTTTCTGACACTGTGCTCAGGAGTGACCCTGGCCATGCTTGGAGAAGATCAGGTGGTGTTGGGGATCAAATGGGGTCAGCTGCATTCAAGGCAAACACTTGAACCCTCGTACTGTCTCTCTGCCCCCCATTACTGCTTCTGGAACAATCTCTTATTTAACCCATGTGCCCTGTCTCGAGTGTCGTCCCATGAGCAAGTGCTGTGCCCACCGAGAGTGATGTGTGAGGCACAGCTGGCATGGCGCAGGCAGGGTCTGGAGAGCGCCAGGGGGCGATCACAGACACACGGAGCAGACTGGGGTGGCCACTGCTGACAGCCACCTTCCCTTGGTCCTTGCTAGGCTTCCTGCCTCTCTGGCCCTCCCTGGTCCCTGGGGTCCTCACCGCTCATGGCGTCATGTCCAGCATTAGGGCAGGAAGCTGATCACTTCCCGTATTGGCCCGACCTGGCGCTGTGGGCTCCATCTCTTCTACCTGGGGTCAAGGCAGACCTTGCCTCAGCGGCATCTTCTTGCTTCTGCAGCTTCATCTTTCCCTTTCTAATGGTTCCTTACCATCAGCATTTTAAATAATTAAACTAGAGCTTTGTTACACAGACTCATGAGGAGGGAAAAAATCAAACAGTGGAAAAGGAGATCAGATGAAAAATGAGTTCCCCTCTCCATCCCAGCGCTGACCTCCATCTGGAAAGTCTTGACAGTATTTTAGGCATCTTTCCAATGGTTTTCTATTTGTGGTGTGTAGTGTGTGTGTGTGTGTGTGAGAGAGAGAGAGAGAGAGAGAGATGTGCAGTGGCATTCTATTGTGGAATCCATCCTCCACCTGCTTTTTCACCAAGTGACACACATGACTTGACTATCTCCCATCCAAATATTAACCAGGCCCAACCCTGCTTCTGAGATTAGACGAGTCCGGTAAGATCAGGGTGGTATGGCTCCAGAGTTTCCCAGTCTTCTACAGGTCTACCATACCCACCCCTGAAACTGTGTGCACCCTTTCCTTGGGGAAAAAGAAAAACTAAAGAGAATGAAGAGAACCCGGGGCTGCCCTCTACAGTGGCTCTTTCCCTCCTGTGCCCCCTCCGCCTTGGCTCCCTGCCTTCTGTGCCTGTGCCTCACCTCTGGGGTCACACAGTTTTGGGCTCTCTCTGACCCTTACCACCGGGTTTTCCAGAACACAGCCTGGCTCCTCCCCACCCATCCTGCACCCCTTCATCATCTCCAGGCCAACCACCTAGCCAAGACCCCTCCCATAGGGCCCTGCGGGGCTGCTGTGCCCTCCTCCAGTTCTGTCCATCTTCTGGTAAATGGAACCTGTGCGTGGGGCCTCGCCTTCAGAAACAGGATCTTTGTAGAGGTACTCACAGATCTCTGAAACAGGCTCTTTCAGATGATCCCAGTGAGCCCTTGACACAGTTCCTTAAAAGAGGTGCTCAGACCTGGTGGCCCCGCCCAGGAGCTGCCCAGGGCCATTGGCCATAACATGAAGCGGCTGGGGAGGCTGGAGCTCGGCTCGCCCTGGGCCCAGCTGAAGAGGGACCCCAGGAGGGCAGACGGGTTTTGGGTGTTGGCCCGTCGCCTCTGGGGGTCCCGGAAGCAGCCGGATGAGACTCGCCCATCACACTAGCCACCATTTTCGCTGTCCAGACGCTGGGGAAACTGCCTCACGACCAGATCAACAGAGCAAAACCAGTTTGAGCCCAGTACGCGGCTGCTTGCTGTCCAATAAAATAGTGGAAACAGTAATGTCTTTTGATGCATTGAATTCCACAAAGAGCAGGAAAGTTTGGCGGAGGGAGGAGATGAGGAGGAGAGAGATGACATACAGAACCCGCCAGGTGGTTGGGGTGTGGGAGGGGGAGGGAGGTGGGGACATTGGTGATGGGAGATGGGTTTGGGTGGAGGGATGGGTGTTGGAACACTGTGGAACCAAAACTCTACATGAGCATCTTTCAATTGTATGTCTAAAATGGTGTAACAATATTTGGGGGCAAAAATAATAAAATAAAAATAAAATTGGGAAAAAAAAGTAAAAAAAAAGAGGTGCTCAGAGGAGAGACACAGAGAAGAGAAGAGAAGTGAAGATGGGAGTGAGCTTTGAGGCCACTCAGGCACAAATCCAGGAGTCACGAGGAACAGAGTCAGGGAAGGATTCTCTCCCGAGCCTTTGGAGGTGGGTGGTCCCAGGGACATTTTGGCTCTGAACACCTGCTCTTAGAAGCATGAACACATATTCCCTTGGGCTGAAATTCATCAAGCCTCCGCCCTCAACTCCTCGGCCCCTCCAGAGCTGGTGCCCATCAAAAGAAGGTTCGTGCAGGTTCAAGTCGGAAGCCTGCTTGCTCTTCACAACTCTGGCTTTCACCTTCCCTTTCCCAATGCTTCCAGAATTCCTACTACCACAAGCCAGAGTCCTACTGCCTCAGCCTGGTGGACAGAAAGCCCGGAGCCCACACAGCTACTCCTGCCTTTTCTCAAGGCTTCCATCACCCCTGGCCTCCCAATGGCCATGGGCCCTGAAGTCCTGGAGCCCTTCCTGCCTCTGACTTTCCTTTCACTTCCAGTCCAGTCCTGTGCCCCTGAGAAGCCTTCCTGACCTGCCTCCACTGCAGCCTGTAATACTGTCCCGTTCTCCCTGCATTTATCAGTATACAACACAAGACAGCCGACAAAAGGCAGGAAGCCCCTTCCTGAGGAATCGGGACTCACTCAGCTACCTACTCTGGGCACCTGGAACAAAAGTCAGCCATGAATGCTAGTTAAGGGAATGACTATTTATTGGCTGGCTTACATAGTGAGTCACTGTTCTCTAGGGGTTTTCATTTGTCTGCCATAGGCAATGGCTCAAGCTCCTTCAGTTAAACATTTACTGAGCACTTCGTATCAGGTCACTGGGAGAGGTGTTCCTGTGCAGTGGAGACCCGGAGGTGGGGCCGAGGACTCAGAGACCACCACCCAAGTGAGGCTGGGGAGTGAGCAAGAGTTTAAAAGTTTTTACATGGTTAATGATTTCCCATCTTCTGCTTGCAATTCTCACCATAGCCAAGTCCCACCCAATCACGAGTAACAAGCAGGTATAGAGGTTTTCACCTTGCAGGTAAAGCATGGAAGGGCTCAGTGTTGAGTGAAGCCCAACTGAGACAAAGGAAGGACCAGGGACCTAGCTGAGAGGTAAGAGAACTTGTTATTCATGTGTGAGGCCCTGGGTTCAATCTCCAGTAACACACACACACACACACACACACACACACTAAGACAAAGGACTAGGAAAAGGAGGACAAAGGAAGGGACTCACTGTTATTGGGAGCCAAACTCCAGGATAAGGGGCTCACCAGTCATTGGCCAATGGATGTGGGCTCCCATTTCACTCTCATTATAATCCCTCTCCACCATGAGCAATCCAAGTGTTTAAAAGTCCCTTTGCAGGGTATCCTCACTCTAATCTCTGGAATGTGCACCAGCCAGTTGGATATGTGGAAAACCTTTTCTTTTTCCTTTTCTAAGTGTTGTGTTTTTACCTCTCCTTGAGTTCTCTTTCACAGAGAATATGCCCACTGCACCCTGAAAAATACTTCCATTTCTAGAAATATTCTTTGCTTAAAGGCCCCTTTAAGGTCCTTGACTTGAAGATGATCTCTCTAGGATGAGCCTTGGCAGGTGTGGTGGGAAGCATTAGTCCAGCAGGTGAGAATAGGTGGGGCCTGAAAAATCATCCAATTTGGATATGCCTCTTTGGGGCATGCAGAGCTCTTTCATTTCTGGGGAGGGGGGTCTGCCTCCAGGCATCTATTCTGCCTTCACGGACACTAACAACGCAGACATTCTGAGATCTGAGGTCTGGCCTCTCGGCAGTAACTCTAGGGCAGCAGTTGGCTCATCCAACAAAACTCTGGAACTTCATGGGAGTTGATCAAGTCCCGGCCTCAAGGTCACTGCCACAGAGCCGAGGACATACAGTCTGGCAGTCCTGGAAGAGCCCATCCATGGACCAGAATATGAAAGGATATTTAGCCAGCAGCTACTTTCAATTTTCAAGCCAGAAGGACCCCTTTGGATTTTTTTTTGTCACATCCAAAGGTACCTAGGCTTTCTCATAGTTCTACATTCAGGAATCACTACTGGTGGAGCTGGAGGGACCATATGGGGTAGTGAGACTCGAACCCAGGTCAGCCACATGCAAGACAAATGCCCTCCTATCTGCTGCACTATCACTCCAGCGGCCCTCCTTCAAGGAGCAACATGAAGATTTACACTTGGGGGGTACGTTTAGAAAGACTATGTGTCAGAGTGGGGAGTCCTCCAGCTCTGTTCACCCAGGGCTGAACCATGCACTGCACTCAGAGAGTCTGGGTATGGCACAGTACCAGCTGGGGGTGGGCTAGAGTTAGAGAAGTCACCAACTCCTGGACTGCGGCAAGGGCCTTGGTAGGCCGGATTCTGCAGCCTCTCTCTCCGAGTCCCCCAACCCTCCTCCCAGGCTGCGGGAAGGAGGGCTGGAGCAGGACAAAAGTCGACTCCCCACCCGTCTATGGTTCAAGATACAGACCCAGACAGGAACCTGGGGTATAGGCCTGGCACTGGAAGCAAGGGGTAAGTGTTGACTGGGCACAGAAAAAGCCTCGACTTTTCCAGAAGGGTTTTCTCTTCTGGCTCCTGAAAACTGGGCAAGTGTGTTAGTCACCCAGGGGTGAGCAGCCCCGGAGCGCCCCACGGCCAGCCCTCCTACATTTCTTATGGTTTCTAATTCTCCAGCTCAGGATTGCATTGCCGCCTCCCTCCAAAGTACTTCAGATCCCAAGCCCTTCCTTGCCCCCTCCCACACCCCCCCCCCCCGCCCCACACTCATGAGGTCCCCCTCCCCATGTCCTCCCGCCTCCCCAGCCGCAGGGTCCCAGACCTGGTCTCCTTGCCATAGAGGATGCGTTTCACTTCTCGCAAGTCTGTGGGCGGCAGGTGCTTTTCCAAGCACTGCTCCAGCGACTCCCATTCTGGCCCGGCCATGGCGAGAGTTCGCTAGCGCCCTGGTCCAAACCCCAAATACCTGCCCTTTGCACCGCCCGGGAAGCAGCAGAAGGGGGCGGCGGCGCCGGGCGGGTCTGCGCACGCGCCCTTCTTCTACTCCCGGAGCGGGCGACACGCCTCCTCCTCGCGCCTCGCCGGCCGGCAACCAATCAGCGCTTCGGGACTTCGCGGTGGGCCCGCCCCCGGCTTTTCGCACGTCCCCAGGCACGCGCCGGAGCACGCCCAGCTGCCCGGGTGCGCGTGCGGATCTCCGCGGCCTTTGCGCTTCTCGTCGACTCCCTCCTCTCTTCTGCCCCGGAACGTCGTGGCGCAGGCAACACCCGAGGGCTGCCTCCGGTGCAGGGCGGTGGCTTGAGGCGCGAAGCTGAATTCTGTAACCCGCCGGCCAATAACCCGCTTCCGGATGCTCCCGCTTCCAGGGGGCAGCGCGGAGCCGGTCCTCTCGCTAGAGCCGGACCCGCAGAATGGGGGCACGCCAAGCCGGACGCGGCCTGCGCTCGGGACTGAGGAGAAGCAGGTGTGGGCTCAGGTTCCTGGTCGCAAAGAGCGGGAGGCTGCACTAGCGGCTTCCTGCTCCTGTCCCTTGTTCCGACCCTTGGCCACCTTCCCCGGGCCGGCCCGGAGTCCTTCCCCTTGGCCACCTTCCCGGGCCGGCCCGGAGTCCTTCCCCTTGGCCACCTTCCCGGGCCGGCTCGGAGTCCTGATCGCCCCCTGGCCACCGTTCCAGGGGCTCGGTCCCCAGCAGCGCCGTCTATATCGCTTGAACTAAGTTCCCTGCACTTGTGGACTCGGTGCTGCAAAACGCTCCCGAGCCCCCTTCAGCCCTGCCGCGTGCGGTGGGAGGCTCTTAAGGGCACTTTCCTGGGAGCGGCTCCTTAGGACCGCCAGTCCTGCAGTTGCACCCGCCTGGTGCTCCGCCTGACTGCGAGGTGCTCCCGCACCCCTGCACCCCGCCACTTTTCAGCTCTGAAGAGTTCAGGCCCACAAGGCGAGTAGCAAAGGGTCGGGTCTTATCCACATGCAAACCGGCGACCTCAGGAAAGTTACTCGGACCCCGGGGCTTCTGTTGCTCTATCTAAACTAGGGATAGCTCTGCCGACCAAGGTTGCTTAAAAGTAAGATAATCACAAAGGAGGAGAAGAGTGAGGTGCCATCCTTAAAATATTTTTATGTGTACGCCATCAGCACGTCTTGGTTATTGTTTTGATAAAAGTTAACTGAGAGTTTCTAGTATCTGGTGGACGCCCTTTTCAAGATTGCAACTTTAACTGAAGGCTCTTATAGGAGACACTGAGATAAGAACAATACACACACCAGCAAGACTGAGTTCTTTTTTTTTCTTTCCTTTCCTTCCCCCTCCCTCCAGGACTTAATGTACAGACAAACTTGTAAACACAGCAGATTAAAATAACTGAATGGGGTGGGGGACCGTATTCAATACACTATGGCGCTCAGGGGAAAGGGGTGATTTCTGCCTTAGAAAGGAAAACCATTGAAGGCCTCTTCCTGCCTACTCGAAATGCCTCCAAGGGAATTAAAGCCCTCTTTCTCAGGCTTATCTTCTGAGCGGTGTTTCCTATTTTAGTTAATGACCTCACTGCCCACTCATTTGCCAAGCCCTTGAAGGGAGTCATCTCCAACTCCTCCATATTTTTTCTTTCTGCCATACTATGAAGCCTCAAGTTCTGCTAAATTTATCTCTGGATTTTGTAAAAATCGTTGCTTCTCCTCCCACCCCCTACCTGTAGGAATGTCACCTTTCCCCTGTATTGTCTCTCTTCCACGTTACCTAATGCCAGTGTTTCCCTAGAGTTGTCTTTCTAGGAGCTGCTGTTTTACCAGGCGAAGCTCCGGACTGGTGACCCCCGCCAGTCTTCTGTCTCCTGTCGTGAACTCCTACACATCTTTCAGGAGGAAGCTCAAACATGACCTTCCACTGCAGTCGTTTCAATAGCCACAGGAAAATTTAGATGATGGATATCTCTCTTACCGCATCTACCAAGTAATGTTTTGTAATTATTTCTGAGCTCTAGGCAGGAACTGGGTCTGGTCTATGGTTGCATCCACAGGGCTTTGGCACTCTTAGATGACTGTCAAAGGAATTGATTCTGATGAGAGAGGAGGATTCATTAAAGTGACATTTGATTTGGACCTTGCAGCAGAAGTAGAAACGATTGTCTTATGTAAATTGCTTAATCTGTCTTTCCCTATGGTTGTGTGTCCTGTCATTCCCAATAAGTCACTAGAAACCACCGTTTCACAAATAGGAAATGCTAATTTAAGAAGGAATTAAAAATAAACAACCCAAACCAATTTGTATTTTATGTCTGCTTAGCTTCCCCCACTCTTAAATAAAAAGCCACTTCACCAAATCCTTAAGTGGTGAGCATTTAAAAACAACTTTAAGCGTTCTCTTACTTTCTTTTTCATATATTCAGTCAAACCCCACAGGTTTAAACTGCATGTGAACACACTGGAGTAAGGACTGTACCTTGTTTGGAAGCCCATCTCTTTCTGTGACGGCTTGGTATGATTTCGGGATATGTGATCCTTTGATATCCGCATGGCAGAGCCTGGCAAGCTATCTGTGTCGTATTTGATATGCCAAATACCAGTGACAATTATAGACCTCATTCCCATGACCTGATGGAATGGTTTGAGGCTCTCTATGTTCCTGGAGCGAGCAGATGCCCTTGGGCTATACTAGCATGTGACAGGATGTATGGAGATGTTACTGGTGCCCATTCGAGCAAATCGATGATCAACGGGAAGACAAGTGAAGTGATACAAGTGATCCTTTGGTGTGCAGGAGAACACCGCACTCTGAGATAGGGGAGCGTGCTGGGAGATGGAATCATGGCAACTGATGCCAGTGGGGTTCCCCAGGTGACTTATGTGAAGCAGAGAGGAGAGAGGTGGTGGCCTCCGGAAAGGGTCTGCTCTCCACCTCTGCCACCCGAGAAGAGCTGGAGAAACCTAGGGCTGTGAGCCTTGCCCCTGGCAGGAAAGGAAAGTTAATCCTAGACCTTACCTGCTTACTTGGTCTGGTTGACTGTGGCCAATCTGTAACTCTCTCCTTCCAATTCTCAGCTTTCTTTGAACTCTGGTCATGTAGAACCAAGAAGTCCAAGTTACTGAATGACTCCAACCATAGCAGATATTGAGGTGAGGGGTTCTACCTGAGGGGCTGATTCATACGGCACAGCTCTGTGTGCTAGCAAGTTGCCTACTTAATATATCACGTTTATCCTTCTTGATTCCCTCCTGGTCCATATTCCCTTGGTTTAGGACTTTGTTTGAGACCTTGAACTTAACGTTCTTGAGTGATAGATGATTTGTATCAGACTGAATATTCAGAAATGACCTAACTACAGGTACTAGAGAGTGGCATACTCATATTTTGAAAAACATTAGAGTTTAACAGAAAGTCACTCAATCAGGAGTCCAAATAAATCACTTAGGTGACTACTTAAACTACGGGTTTAAGTAAATTTATTAATACCTCTTCTTAATTTATAAAATTAAAGTTCTTGGACTAATTCGGATAAAGTCTATGATTTCAGCATCTCTAGTATTGCAGTAACTATTTCCAGTGAGATTTTTTTAAACCTGGACGACACATTCCTTAATGCCTAGGGGAGGCTGGATCCTTGCTGTCTGGAGGCAGGATTAGTCCCCACCCCCCCCCCTACTCCAGCATCCCATGGCAGAGTTCTTTAGGTTCAGTGGGAACTATTCTGCACTCAAACTCCAAGACCTGGGTTCAGATTTGGCTCTACCCATTTGTAGCCATGAAAAATATCATGACTTTTCTGGGTCTCAGTGTCAGTCTATAAATAAGGATAAACACACCCTAGGTTATTATTTTGTACTAAATAAACTAAATCTAAATTTACATAAACTAAATGATTTTTTTATGGTTTGGGGGTTACCCTGAGATGCTCAGGGGTTATTCCTGGCTCTGCACTCAGGAATTATTTATGGCGGTGTTCCTGGGATGCCAAGGGTCCAAGCCAGGTAGCTGCATGCAAAGCAAATACTTTAGTCACTGTACTATCACTCCAGGCACTGTACTTCCATAGCTAGTCAGAGTTCCACCCAAGAGAAGCCAATGTCAAGCTGCTTGGTTTGTCAGAGCCCCACCCTATTTTAAGCCCAGGTATGCTGGTCTCGGTGGCTAACGTCACTGGGCTTCCGTGGTTATGGAGCTGGGATCCCTTTTCCCCACTTCCGTCCAGTCCAGGAGGCCCGGTGGAACCGCCCACAAACTGCTCTGGGGGCAAAGCTGCTATCAGCTCTCCCATTGTGCACTGCCGCAAAGCACTAGTAAATGCAAAAACTGAGAGCGCCTGCTAGGGCAGAGCCTGGCAAGCTACCCGTATTGTATTTGATATGCCAAAAAACAGTAACAATAATAGACCTTATTCCCATGACCTGAAAAATGGTTTTAGGCTCTTCATGTTCTTGGAGAGAGCAGAGGCCCTTGGGCTATACTAGCACATGACAGGGATGAATGGAGATGTTACTGGCACCCGCTCTAGCAAATCGATGAACATTGGGAAGACAAGTGATACAAGACAAGTGATACTATCACTCCAGCCCCTAAGTTTGAATATTTTAAAAAAGCAAATCCCTACAGTGTTAGCCTACAAGTTTTGTTGGTTTGACAACATCTGTGTTTGGGGACTACTTTTAGCCTGCTTATGTATTGGGGGTTACTCCTGATAGTGCACAGGAAATCATGTAGAGTCAAGGATCCAACTTGGGCCTCCCATGTGGGAAAACACATAGTCTAGCCCTTTGGATCCTATCTGTTGTCCCGAGATACTATTTTTATTATTATTTTGTTTACTTTTTGGGTCACACCCGGTAAATCTGAGGGGTTTTGCACTCAGGAATTACTCCTGGCAGTGCTTGGGGGACCATATGAGTTACCGAGGGTTGAACTTAGGTTGGCTGTGTACAAGGCAAATGCCTCCCCACACACCCCCTAGTACCGTCATTCGGCCCTTATTATTTCTTTTCTTTTTTGGCTTCTGGGCCACATCCAGTGGTGCTCAGGTCTTACTCCTGGCTCCACTTTTGAAAAGCCTCATAGGACCATATGAACACTGGGGTTCAAACCTGGGTAGTCTGCATGCATGGCCAGTGCCCTACCTGCTGTACTATCTCTCCAGCCCTTTCCCACTCCAGTGTTACTTTTAAACGAGGAAAAGGCATTTGGATATAATGTTCCCATGAGAAATTATGACATTATTCTTAACACACTGGTTACTTACCTTTGGGTTATTTTTCCAGTGGTGATAAAGCCTTGTATTGAATCATTTGGACTCTTTCCACCAATACTTCTAGTCACAAGTAACATGCATTTGAAAGATGAGTTCTTCAGGAAGGCTATAGTCTAATGCCATGAAATGAAGCAAAAGTAACTAGCTTAGCTGAAATATAACCCATGAATAATTACTAGTTTGTCTAAGTTTAGTCTTATATATTAATAGGGGTGCAAAATCCCAATTTAAATTTTGGGAACCCAAATTGCATGAAGAATAATTGTTGTACATAAACCTTTATCTCTATCTCCTTAGTTCAAAACATTGCCTAAGTATGCAATAGGCTTAGCAACAGTATATATGACATTTAGGGGTGTTTAGTTTGTTTTTAGCTCAATGTGAATCAAGAGTATGTTGTGCCTACTAAAAACGCTGATAGAGTTTTAGGTTATATTATGAGATGAATAATGTCCATAACACAAGGTAAATGACTGTTCCACAATTCCTATGCTGACCAGAACATATATGAAGAGAAGTTGAGTCTATGGATAGGAACTCATGGAGGTGGGGCCGGAGTGATAGTACAGTGGTGAGGTCACATGCGTTGCATGCAGCCAACCCACGCTCGATCCCCGACATCCCATATGGTCCCCCGAGCACTGCCAGGAGTAATTCCTGAGTGAGCCAGGAGTAACCCCTGAGCATCACTCTGTTTCACCCAAAAAGAAAAAAAAAATCATGGAGGTATGTTTTGGTCTCAGTGATTTCAAAAAGGTAATTCCAATAAGAAATCGGGGCTGCAGAAATTACTCAGCTCTACAGGGCCTAAGTGCATTCTTTTCGAGCAGGAAGTCCAGATTTGCTCACTGGCACCTCAGGGTTCCCTCCCTGAGCATCACTTAAAGTGACCCCAGAACAGAGAGCTAGGAGCAGTCCCCGAACACTGCTGGGTGTGACCCCTAAACCCTTAAAATAAATACAAAGAAGAAATAGCTTACTTCTGAAAATTAGTCTCACGTCTATTTGAACACCTCAAGATCTCTGTCATTAGGGTGTTCAAATCCAGACAAGATGACCACTTGGTGGGAGTATTGTAGAAGAAAGTCAGTTAGGTAGTTGAATTAGATCTGCCACGGTGTGCATATTGCTTTAACACGCACAAAAATATCATAGGGGCATTATATGAAAAAAAAATAAATGGACCTTATAACAATATAAGATTGACAACTTGGAGTCTGAAATGAAAGTCAAGAAGTGTGATCTTACTGAAGAACCAGATGAGGGGAAGACATTGTTATTATTATTAGTAGCAATCTTTTGTTTCGCTTTTGTGTTTGATTGGTTTTAAAGGAAAAGGACCCATTTTTACTAGTATACATAGACCTAAATTCTGGAACCTAGTGGTGCCAGAATCAGTTTTGGTCTCAGAATCGGAGGCTAAAACAACTATCTTGTAAAGAACAATCTCAACTTTGAGATGGTTGTATCAAGTGTACAATTAAGGAAAAACATCATTGTATGGGGATTGAGAGGCAGAGCTAGCATACAGGGGTGAAAGAAGTATATAGAATAATTGAACATTTGTTAAGCGAGGCCAAACAGACTTGTGTTCTGTTCTTTACCATCTGTAGGTAATTAGCATCTTAAAATCCTTAACACTGAGACAAAGTAGATTCTGTACTCCGAGAAGCTGTCCTGTGTGCTAATACCCTTTGTGGACAAATTGCAGTACTGTAACGACCTACCAGATTCTCTGCACTACCAACAAACTTACAAACTGGCAAGTTCTTCCCATATCTGAGTACTGCTCAGACCAATGGTCCCAATGTAGTAATGCGGCTGCCGTGTTTGGAGCATTAAGCCTTCTTGCCTTCCAGTTTAGAAACCGAAGCTATGTCTTGTTTTCATACACCTCTGACACCCTAATGCTCTACCAATAAATTGTCTTGAAATGTCGAGTCTTACTCTAGACTCTGGACCCAGATGGTCTTTGTCAGATGCCAACACAGACTACATTTGGACTGTCACTGCAATGTTCTGAGGGTTCCAGAGTCTCACTGTTGGCTTTTGGTGGGTGGTGCAGATAATAGGCTTCAATTTTCCAAGAATCAGGCAACCTGTTCATCGTCAACCTTTTGTTTCAGTCCCAAGTTTCTTACTGATGCAGGAAAAGTGGGTCTAACTATGCTGCTTGTGCTTGGAGAGCCAAACTGATATTGACCTGTGCCCAGAGCAAGCCACAGAGGCCTCTTAAGTACTCAGCCTCTGCAGTCACTAGCCAACAAGAACTTCTTGAAGCTGACTCTAAGCATCCTGCTGTACTTTCCGGCCATCCTTCTGGCCTCCTTAGCCTCATTTCTGTAAACTTATCTGGGTTCTTTTCCTGTCTACACTGTGAAGAATTAATTTTAGCTGTTAGCAAACTAACAGTTTTATAATAATCTTGCAGCTCTCTCATACTTGTTCTTTTCATTGGTCACTTTTATAAAAAGTTTTAAATGAGCCAGACATTTCCAAACATGAATATATCTTGTAGTTCTTGTTCTCAGAAACATCATAAAGAGGGTCCCTGCTATTTGCCAGGTAATGTGCTAAGCTTGTACATGACAGACTTAATATGGTGTGAAAGGTGTGTAGTAATAAGCTAGGAGGAAAAAGTGGACAATTTGTATTACATGTATGCATTTCCAGACATAGCAAATGTTTAGTGCTTAATAAATAAATAGCTGTGTACAATATTAGGTGATAAAATTGCTAAAAGTGTCACACAGGTTCAGAGATGGGAGAACAAACATCTGAGCCAGAAGGATGTGTAGAGGACACAGGAAGGTCAATGGAAGAAGTGAAGCAAGACTGCAAGCTGTATAGGATGGTCACGGCAGAGAAGCCAGTGTCTGGCATGCTGGAGATGAAGGGGAGCTTTGCACCGAGTATGGGAAGCATGTCTAGAGAGTTCTAGAAACATGTGTGCTAAAGAAACATGGCAATTATGAAGCCCTTTGTCATATTGACAGGAGAAAATGATTGCATAAATTTGGCAAAAAGGCCGGAAGGATAAGACAAGGCTGAAAATTATCCAATTAAAGGAAGGAAGATTGCAGACTGCTTAGTCACCTGAAGAGAGAGTGTGTAGATCTTACAAAATGAGAGGAGATGATTACATCACTTAAGTGAGCATTGATCAACGTGTTTGGCAGGACAAGTGGAAATGTTTTTCTCTTAAATAATTCAAGCCTGAAGTCTTCCAAGCCGGTTTAAAATAGTGTAACTGCCTGTTACATATGAATGTGGATGGTATTCCAGTGGTGAATGAGTAGACTCTGAAGGAAACCTAAGTAAAACTACTATCTGTACTTGACTGAAAGTATAAGAATAAAGCCCCAGTGCTAAGTCCACAGAAACGTTCACTTGAACGCATTATGTAAGGAGAAGGAAATACTATCTGTTTGTTGACCCAGATTATAACATACTTACTAAAACCAAAAAATAGTGTTCTTATTAGAGGGAGTCAGGCCTAATGAATTAAACTTAATTCAAAATCTATGACAAATTTTCATCGTTGGCCATCCATATTTTCCTCAAAAAGTTTCTGAGATAATTCATAGCAGGGTCAGGAAGATGAACATTTTTTTGTTACTGGTTTTGGCATATTGAATACACATCAGACAGCTTCCCGGGCTCTGCCGTGTGGGCGGTATACGCTTAGTAGCTTGCTGGGCTAAGCACTGCCAGGAGTAATTCCTGAGTGCAGAGCCAGGAGTAACTCCTGAGCATTGCTGAGTGTGATGTCGCTCTCCGCCCTTCCAATTCCAAAGAGGAATCCAAAGAGTAATCCAAAGAGGAATCCAAAGAGGATCCAAAGAGGAATCCAAAGGGTATCCAAAGAGGATCCAAAGAGGAATTGAAAGAGCTATGCTTGGAATATCACGCCTCACTCAAATGAAAGAAGGAATCTGGAGCTCTGACCTCCGTCGCTGTTCCAGAGTCAGGGACGCTGTCTTGTTTGCCAAGGCATCGAAAATCAGATGGGCTGGACATGTAACGCGATTTGAAGATGACTGCTGGACTAGAGCTGTTACCGACTGGATCCCATGGGCTGTCAAAAGATCACTTGGCCACCCACCTACAAGATGGTCAGACTTCTTCGTCCAAGAGCCTGAACGAACGGTTTGAGGCTCTTTGTATTCCTGAAGCAACCAGATGCCATTGGGCTACACTGGCACGTGATAGGGTCAAATGGAAATGTTACTGGCACCTGCTTGAGCAAATCTACGAATAATGGGATGTCAAGTGATCAAGTGACCAATTTATAGCAGAAAGTGGTGAGGACACGAATGAAATTAAAAGAGTATAAAAACAATGGCCACATGAGATGATTGTATAGTAGTTACATCATTTAACTCATAAATTTCCTGGGGCCAGAAAGATGCCTCAGTGTACCGAGTGATTGCTTTCCTTGCAGGAGACCCAGGTTCATTCCCTGGCATTATGTGGTCCCCTGAGCACTGTAGGGAAGCAAGAGCAGTCTCTGAGCACTGCCATGTATGATCAAAGAGCAAATATAAAACAAAAAATCTAATAACTCTTGGGAAATAGTATTCTTGTTTTTATGATTTTATTTTCTCCTCAGATTCTGCAAGGAGCGATCTTCTTTGCATCATCCTTTCATATAAGTGTGGTGTAATTATAACATAACAAAGTGAGTCTAAAATACAAGAAATTTGGGCCTAGTGGTGTGGCTCTGCAGAGCAGCTGCCTTGCATTTGCAGATTCCAAGTTTGATCCTAGATACCTCCCTTACCAAGTGGCATCTTACTGGAACAGATGAAATATTTTAAAGTTCTTTATGGACAACACAAGAAAGTGCTAAGTCTCATTCCTCATTCCTAAACCATACTGAAATTCTCCCCCTTTTTTTTGTCTTCATCTTCACATACCTTATCTTGACTTCCTCATGCTATAATTCTTCCTGTTTCCCAGGAAGTACAGGAATGTAGCGCTTGGCCAGTGGGTAGCTCAGTGGTAAAACACTTGCCTTGCAAGTGTGATGTCCTGGATTTGATCCCTGATACTGAAAAATGAAACCAGAAACCAAAACTAAAATTTCAAACACTACAAAGAACTAATTCTTATTTTTTCCCTCCCATGGAATCTTTTACTATCATTTATGTTTTATTTCATTTTATTTCATTATTTTGGCTTTTTTGGGTCACACTGGTGATGCTCAAGAGTTACTCCTGGCTCTGTATTCAGGAATTACTCCTGATGGTGCTCAGGGGACCATATAGGATGCCAGAAATCAAACCTGGGTAAGCTGCTTGCAAGGTAAATGCCCTACACACTGTTCTATCTCTCTGACCCATCATTTATGTTTTAGAAGTATCTTTCCTTCAGTCCCATTTTCAGTCTCACTGTATTTACTGTATTTATCATCCCCTTATTGAGTCTTGTCTGTATCACTGTCTCACTGTCTTCCCGTTCATCATTGATTTGCTCGAGCGGGCCCCAGTAACATCTCCATATGTCCTGTCTCATGCTAGTAGAGCCCAAGGCATCTGCTTGCTCCAGGAACATGAAGAGCCTCAATCCATTCGGAATGAGGTCTATAATTGTTACTGGTATTTGGCATATATATCAAATACAACACGGGTAGCTTGCCAGGCTCTGCCGTGCAGGTAGCATACTCTTGTAGGCATCTCTAAGTCCAGCATTTATTGATGAACCCCGCGGCCGCGCGAGCCGGGCGCTGATAGGCTGGTCTGCTGGGTGGAGGTCTGACGAGAGAGAAGTCCGGATGTGGAAAATGGAGGCCCTCATGGAGTGGGGGTCATCTGGCTTGTTGCGAGGCCCTGCTGGGATGGTGGGCCAGGGCTAGAACCCACCATCCCTCCCGGGCGCCTCGTGAGCAGCTGGTCACAGGGAGAGCCAGTAGCAGCTCTGCCCCATGTCTGCGAAGTCTCCGTCTTGTCTGTATCAAACGATTAGTGGGGAGGCTGTATTAACTAGGACGCTAACTTCAATTTATTGTCTGCGGGAAACGCTGATGTACCTCGCACAAAATCCGAGGAGCAGTGCCAGGGATCCCCTTCTGACCCAGGGGAATCAATCCGTGACCGGTGGACGGAGAAAGACTCAAGAATCCGGCGAAGTTTCAAAATGCTTTACTTAACACAGGTTCAGGCATACAAATCAGCAATAGGAAAAACCCTGAATTTAGGATTCTCAGCTGGGCCTGGCCACGTGTAGGCCAAGATGGCGGCCACCACGTGTTAAGGCCCTCCGGGAGAGGAGAATGTAAAGCAGCGCCAGCAGAAAGGGGCAAAGGAGAGAGCACCTGAGAGAGAGAGCAAGCGAGAAAGGAAGCAGGCTAGTTTTATATCCCTGGAAACCTGACCTCCCACTCCAAGGAAAGCCATCAGGGTCAAATGCCCTCAGGTAATTTCTCCCAGGACCTCACCTAGGCCCTCTGAGATGTAAATGTTGCTGAGCCAAGATCTGCCCAGGAAATGCCTCTACAGAATAGAGAGAATTCTGAGGTGAGCTGTATCTCAGAATACAAAGGCAAGCATCTGTACCAAAAAATATACTATAGCTAATTAAATATTTCTCCAAGCGTTCACAAGAGTCTTGTCTTTGCTATATGGTTATTCTGTATATTAGCTTTGAGTTATCAGAGAGCCATGCTTGCTTGCTTTGGAGGCAAACAGCATTTCTCTCTGGTCTAATTACTTAGAGATCCATCGTGGCCAGGCAAATATACTGGTAAGATCTAGCTAGTCCCACGATGATTGTGGCCACATGAGAGAAAGTTTTTACCAGCCAGTATAGAATACATGGTCAGATAAACTGCCACATTCAAACTGTCCTCCTCCTATCTACAAAGTGACCTGTAGGAGGCAACTCTAGGCCAGATGCAGAGGCTCTGGGCAGATGTACTGCAACAATTGTCTTTGTCTTTTAGTGACTTTCAAGGTGAATACTTAGATTAACTGCCTTAAACCATCACTCTTTGCCTTGTACATAAATTAGTTATCATGCCTAATACCTTGATTTTTAAGTAAATGTGAGACCATCATCTGCATACGTGCCTCTTTGTTTGGACTTTGAGATCTTTGAAAGTGGGAATTATTTAACTGTAAGTAGTTCTTAAGAAGTTCTTTAATGGTTCTGGGCCTCAGCTTCCTCATGCGTAAAATGAACATAGAGAGTATCTGTCTAAAGGATTGTTCTATGATAAGGTATTACGTATATACCAAATAATATTGTTGTATTATATCTTTGGTATGATAGGTTTTACAATATTAGTGCACACTCACAGAGAAACACACGCCACAGAAACACACACACACACACACACACACACACACAGAGCACTGCTCCCCTAATCTAGGGACAACCCTTTTGTTTTCTTCCTGACATTCGAGGCCTTCTGTTTGCTGGCCCACCTTTCCTCTTCAGGTTGGCCTCATTATTTTCCAACACAATTTCCAGTTCCCACCAAGCCAGGCTCCTTGTTATCTGGTGAGTGTTCTATATTTTTCCTGGGTTGTTTCCACCCAGGAGCTTCCTGTTCCTTCCACTGTGCACTCACAGACTCTACACATCCTGGTGGCAATCTCTCTTCCTTTGTGAAGTCTTCACCAACAGTTTCACTCAACACTCACATCCCTTTTCTCCGCTACTCTGGCATTTAGAGTATGTCTCAGTGGACTGAGTATTTCTCATATTTATGCTTTTCATATATGCTCCTAGAAGACATGCTATATTTCTTTCATATTCCTTGGCTTCCCATGACATAATTCTGAACTTAGGGTCATTCATTTAATAAGTTTTCTTGAGATATATTTAAGAGATTGTAAGGGTTGTATTGAGATATATAAGGGATGAAGGATAGTTAACCACTAAAATGCTCAGTAGAGTTCCCCCAAGATTTCCAAACCAGGTGCTTTCTATATGTTACTCTGGCTTCTGGAATAAACTAAGATCCCTGGTTATGTCACAAGAGAAGGTACTTTACTACAGAGAGTGAAGCATGGAAGCCGGAGATATCTCACAGGGCTGGAGGAAGGTTTGCATGTGAGAACCCCAGTTCTCATCTCCAGTATGCTTCCCCACCCTAGAGCTACCTGGAGTACCCCCCCAGCACTGAGCCCAGAGCTGCTGGATATGGTCCCCTAAAAGAGTGAGGAATGAGATTTAGAAGTAACTTAAAATTACTTCTAATGGGCCAGGAGCGATAGCCCAGCTGGTAGGGCGTTTGCCTTGCATGCCGCCGCCTGGGCCGTCCCGGGTTCAATCCCCGGCATCCCATATGGTCCCCTGAGCACCGCCAGGGAGTAATTCCTGAGTGCAGAGCCAGGAGAAACCCCTGAGCATTGCGGGTGTGACCCAAAAAAGAAAAAAAAAAGAAGGAACTTAAAATTTAGAGATGTTACCCTCAGAAATTACTTCTAGAGGTAATCTGTTTTGTTTTGGTTTGGTTTGGGGCCCACATTCAACAGTGCTTAGGGCTAACTCCTGGCTCTGCACTAAGGGCTCACTCTTGGTGGGGCTTGGGGACCATATGTGGTGTTGGGGATCAAACCTGTGTCAGCTGTGTGCTAGTCAAGTGTCCTGACTGTGCTATTTCTGGCCCCTCTAGAGGTAACCTTTTATTTTATTTTTAAACCAGACAACCCTTCATATGTATGTGCGTCAAGTGTGCACTTTTCCCCCCTCCTGCTAATTTGTCTGATGTTAGTTTGTTTGCTCAGCCTTCCCAAAAAGAAACCAGAAAAGCAGGGAAATTCTACCCCTTTGTCCCTACAGATATATCACTTGTATCACTTGTCTTCCCGTTGTTCATCGATTTGCTCGAGTGGGCACCAGTAACATCTCCATACATCCTATCACAAGCAAGTGTAAACCAAGGGCATCTGCTTGCTACAGGAACACGAAGAGGTGTGCTCCAAAACGTAAAAAAAAACCAAGAAATGCCTTTACTGAGGTCTGGAGAGATGGTACAGTGGGGAAGACTTTACCTTGAACGTAGCTCATCCAGGTTTGATACCTGGCACCCCATACGGTACCTTGAGCACTATTGGATATGCCCCCACCCCTACAGATATAATGGGATGCATTAATTAATAAGCTTGATTTACATTATAATGGGGGCTAGAGATACTCTGGATTTCATTTGGTTACTGTTATGGAAGATTTTACACAAGCGATTAATGTGCTTGGATTTGTTAACTAGATAAATTAGGGATCTCAGCAGAAGATGAGCAAGAGTGAGTGACTGGAAGGGCTTTGAGTCTACAGTACTGAGTCAAAGGACAAACGTCTGCATTAAGGCATTGGAAATGAACAGGGTGGAATCCAAAGATATAGAGAAAATCAAAATCGAAGGACTTTGTCATCTGTCAAAGAGCATATCATATTGTCATCACTAGAGAATATAGAGTATTGAAGATCGAGCTTTCCCAGGAACTTCCAGTTATAACACTGGCTTCATGATGAAGTCATTTAGAAAATGTAAATTAGGATTTAAAAAAGAGAAAATTTGGAAATTCAGATCCTCATGGTACCTCTAAAGAGAGATCCTTGTGAACAGTTGGACATTCAGGTCTGGAGTATATGAATTGACATTTGGGCAAGAGATAACTGGAAATCTAAGTAAATAATAATAATAATAATTATTATTATTATTATCATCTCTAATGATTATTAGAGAAGACAGAGGAGATGCAGAAATGAACAGGTCTCCCAGAGCCAGAGTGTGAGGCTGTGGTGGGGTCAGTTCATGAGGGCGAATCCATTTGCATTCAGAGACTACTAAAACAGGCTAAAGTGGTTCCCAGGAAGAGTTCAGTGGTGAAGTGAGTTGAATAGTGGGAATATAGTGGTGAAATGAATTGAATAGTGGGAAGGAAGGGCCAATAGAAGGATACTTTTTTTTATTATGCTCAATGACAGGAAGGAAAATAGAATAGTTTGTTGTTTGATGATAAGACAGAACTTTATTCTCTCTCTATCTCTCTATCTCACACACACACAGAGTAGTGCTTAGGGCTTACTCCTGGATCTAAGCTTAAGGATCAGTCCTGATGGGACTCTAGGGACCATATTGGGTGATTAAATATGGATTGGCGAATCAAGGCAAGCACCCTACCACTGTACTATCTTTCCACCTCCATAATAAGAAAGAACTTTTTAAAGTATCAAAGTATTTTTTGGTGGAGGCTGTTTTGGAGCCACTGATGGTAGTGCTCAGTGTTTACTGAGCATTGCCTGTAGCTCAGAGATCACTCCTGGTGGGATTCTGGGGACCATATGGGGTGCCAGGGCTTGAACCCAAGTTGTTTGTGTGCCAGGCAAGTGCCTGACCTGCTGTACTACCTACACTCCCTGCTCCTCCTGCCCTTTAAAATCAAAGCACTTTGGAACTGTGTGTGTGTGTGTGTGTGAGAGAGAACAGAGAAAGGAGGGAAAGAGAAGAGAGAGAAGGAGAGGGAGAGTAGCCAAACAAGAAGGCATATACCTGCTGTGTGCTAGGGTTTCCACCAGCCCCTTCCACAGTCTTTCATTTCATTCTCATAACTACCTTACAGATGAAGCTCCTGTTCATATAATATGAGACTCAGTATGAATCTCCAACTGGCCCTGAGGGATGAAGATTTGTTAGACTACAAAGAACAAACTGTCATGGTCCCTCTTTCCAGACTGTTTCCCAGCTCTATCTAAGGTGCTGGCTCAGATATTGCAAGATCAAATCATGGGCCAAGACCACTGTGTGGAGACTGTGGAGGGATTCCCTCCACGAGGGGAGACAGGATGTGGAGGAAACTGTTCGGGTGAGGGCTGGAGAGTCACCGGAGCTGAGGCTATACCGAGCATCCGCTGGCCATCTCCTAAAGGGAGCCAGCAGAGGAGGGTTGCGGGGAGAAGATCAAGAACAGGAATTGAATGGCCAGTAACTGAATAACAGTGTTTAAAGGGCTTTGTCCAAAGAAGGGAAAGTTGTTTAAAAGATTTTTATCTTGAAGGGCTAAGGCACACATGCTTTGTGCACTCGGAGACCAGGGTTCAGTCCAAGCGAGGAGTAGTCCCTGAGCATCTCTGGGTGTAGGCCACACCTAAAACTCAAAACAAAGCAAAGCAAAACAAAACAAAATGTCTATCCCGACTACTTTCATATCTTGGAATTTTCACTCATTCTCTCTCTCTCGCTCTCTTTCTGCTTTATGGGGCCACACCTGGTTACTCCTGGCTCTGCACTCAGGAATTACTACAGTAGTGCTCAGGGGACCATATGGGACGCTGGGGCTTGAACCCAGGTCGGCAGTGTGCAACGGAAATGCCCTCCCTGCTGTGCTGTTGCTCTGGCCCCTCTTGGGATTTTTAAAAAGAAGAATGGGCTGGGGTTATGGTCAGCTCGGAGAGGTAGAGCTCATGCCTGATAGAGGGTTAAATACCAGCATCACTTTCACCCCCTCCCAGCACTACAGGGTGTAGCTCTGGTCACCTGTAAGCACTACCAGAGTGGTCCCCCGCATCTACAGGGTCCCAGTTGAGTTCCCTGAGCACCGCTGGGTGATTCCCCCTCTACCCTTCAAAAGAAAAGAGAAAAAAATCAGGTTTAACAAATAAACCTCTAAAAAAGGCGTAGGAGGAATTGGGGGATCAGCATATGGTAGAAAAGGTGTGTGGAAAGTTTTTTTATGCCAATATTTTTTTTTGTTTTGTGTTTTTTGCTTTTGGGTCACACCCAGCAATGCTCAGGGGTTACTCCTAGCACGGCACTCAGCGATTACTCCTGGCAGTGCTCAGTGAATCATCTGGGATGCCAGGAATTGAACCTGGGTCAGTCATGAGCAAAGCAAATGCCCTAGCTGCTGTACTATAGCTCCAGACCCAGTCAATATGTCTTTATTTATCCCATAGGGGAGCACAGCACATCTGGCAGTGTTAAGGGCTTACTCCTGGCTCTGTGCTTGGGGATGACTCCTGGTGGGCTCAGGGCAGCATCTGAAATACCAGGAATAGAGCCTGGGTTGGCCACATGCAAGGCAAACACACCACCTGCTGCTCTGACTCTTATGCTAATGTATCTTTTGGTTCAATCCTTAAACAAATAAGGGCAGTGTCAAAGAATCCCATCCTAGGAAGCCACCTCGAACCTGTGGCCTTTGCTGGAGTCCAGGCTCTGAGACGAGAGAATTCCACTTCAAATCCTGGCCCCCTCACCCAGCCGTTCCCATCAGCTCTACTTGGTCTGTTTTCTCAGCTGCAAAGTCTGCTGGTTGATCTGTGATATCTGAAGTGCCTTTGAGCTCAGAATACTTGTCCTTGGGTTTGTACATGGTATATCTTAATGGCTGGGAAGCATAAACTCTGGATTCAAACTGCTTGTACTAACTCTTGGCACCTCACACCCTCCATAGCAGTATGATTATTAGCAGGCAAATCACTAACTTCTCTGGGCATCAGTGTCCTCATTTGCAAATCAGCACGTTAACAATAAATTCCCATGGGATGGTTATGAAGATACAACCAACAAAATCTATAAAAAGAGCCTGACAACTCCGAGTATTAGATAAATATGTTATTGTAATTATAGGTTGCCGGTGCTGTTATTCTGATACTCTCTCATTACTGCCAAGAACACACTACTTGGCACCTACATCTCAGTTGCAAGGAACCGAGGTAACACTGGAGTTTGTCAGGTTCCCCTTTTGGGAAAGGAATGAAAGGAATCTTCAAAGTTCTGAGTGGTCAGGACCTCTGGGTTATGATTCAGCCACAGTCAACTGTCAAATTT
>JAJIBD010011250.1:0-69935 GCA_021461705.1 Cryptotis parvus
ACATTTCAACTAACCAGGACTCCTACAGCAACCTCAGGGGAGAGCAGGCAGAAAGTCACCATAGCCTGTGGGGATTACAGGCTCAGCTTGTACTAAGACCCAAAGGCTGTGTTAAAGGACGTTACTGAGGCAAGTCTGCTAAAGTCAGAGCCCTTGGAGAGAGAGGCGAGTGTAAAGCATTTCTATTGCTGAGCAAATCATCCATGACTTACTATGCAGATCTGCAGGAAAATGAATGAATGAAGTTGAACTTGAGAAATGCGCCAGGCTTGCAAATGCTTCTGGCTTGTCGACACAGGCTGATTGGCACCTTCAGAAGACAAGCTCATCCCTGACAGATTGCTCATGTGTTTCCTTAAGAAAATAAAAATTTATGAGGAGATTCCCTCATAAATTATTCATTTGGGGACTTTTTTTTTTCATTTTATTCCAGAAGATTCTCCTGGTCATTTTTAAGTAAATTTCTCCATGGTCCCATTATTTACAAAGGTATATTTTTGCTGAAGGAGCAGGGATTATTGGAATCGCCAGTAAAGGGGACTCTCTCCTGTTCCAGGGGCTGACCCTACCTTTCCAGGCCAATAATACCTTCGATCTAATCAAGATTGTGAAGGTACCTCTTATTAGCACTTGAAAAATAAAGTTATCTTCACATAAAATTTGTAAGAACAAATAATTTTCTTCCATCACTGCCAACCCTCCAACATGTCAAGCTTTTCTGCTATCAAAAGGCTGTATGTTTTATATGAAATATTTATATCTCATTGTAAACTTCTCATTGGTTTATAGACCTCGGGCACTCTAGGAAACACCACAAATCCTTATTATACTCCTGGATATTAAATTTGATGTTAGGATCTCTGATTTATCTGCCAAGCTAGCTCACATGTAAACAGACAGCTCTCTTAAAATTATATACTTCAAGTTCAAGAGCTGAAAAATAATTCATGCTAAAATTCTAACCTTGAAGCTCTTTGCAATTACATTATTGGCAATGGATGACCCGAAAAAAGAAGTGGAGGAGGAAAAGAAGGGGGAAAATGCTTTTAATCACTTCTTTTCTTGCTCACTTTGTTGGTTTTCTCTTAGACTAAAAAATAAAAATAGAGCAGAAAAGAGTAAAAGGGAGCCTGTCAAAGACAAATGTAGGCTAGCTATGTATAATATAGTCATCCTTAAGTGAAGGAACAAATCAGTCAACATGAAGTGACTCTGAAGTTCAATAGACAAGCAATAAATAATGATCAGTTACTGGAAGCAAATTAAAGGCCTACTCTAAGGACATTCCTTTGTATATATTCCCACTTTCCAGGAACTGTAAATGCAAAGAATCTCCATATAAGTTACAGGGGTATTTTTTTCTAACTACTGCATAAACTTGTATGATGGAAATTCATATTAAAATTTTTAATCATTCAGGTATCTTTTGAGAAAATCTGAGTGCAGGAGTGTTATTCCAATTTGTTGAAAATATCCTTCCAGCAATGATCCTTTAAAAGATCATAAATACCAAATTATGCTCAAACACAAATTACAGAAGACAAGAAACATCTACCCTTTGACATTTCTAAATTACTAATACTTAGGCAAATCATGCTTAATTAAAAAATGATAAACAACTAGTCATGTATTTCTAGATGAGAAATTCAAGTATTTCTAGATGAGAAATTCAAGTCATATGTGTGAAAACTTGGAATTATTTTATTCCCCTTCAATATGATCTGGTAAATCTCCATTGTCACAATCTCTATGCTACAAGCTACAATGCTAGTTAATAAAGAAGAGAAACAGGGGCCAGAGAGATAGTACAGTGGGTAGGGCACTTGCCATGCACACAGCTGACCCAGTATCCCATATGGTCGCTGGAGCACTGCCAGGAGTAATTCCTGAGTGCAGAACCAAGAGTAACCTTTGAGCATCACCAGGTGTGACCCAGAAAGCTCCTCTACAAAAGGAGGAGAAACAAATAAGAATGTCCTGTATCCTGAAGTATCTTACAAATCAATTTGCCTTCATTTCTGTTATATGAACAATCATTTGTATCACTTGTCTTCCCCTTGTTCATGGATTTGCTCGAGTGGGCACCAGTAACATCTCCATACATCCTGTCACATGCTAGTGTAGCCCAAGGGTATCTGCTTGCTCCAGGAACATGAAGAGCCTCAATGTGACCTTGAACTTTTAAAGTAGAAAAATATTTTAGACAATAGCTTATCAATGTTCTATCAAAAGGCACATCAAATATCAAAAAAGTATTAAAAGCATTAATACTTCTAATTCAAAATGATGAAAAGGTAACCAGAAACAATCATTAAAAAGTAATCACTAAATATTCACTATAAAAATCTCATATTCTTAGCTTAATATACATTAATTTTGTGAGTGAAGGTGTCTGAAGAACCAAAATGATAACTTTTAAAAATTTAGGTAGAATTGTTAGTGGGAATGTCGACTGGTATACCCTTTTTGGAAAACAATATGGACTTTCCTCCAAAAACTAGAAATTGAGCTCCTGTTCGACCCAGTCATATCACTCCTGGGAATATAACCTGGAGAGCCAAAATCACACAACAGAAACACCATCCACACTTTTATTTTCATAGCAGCATTATTCACAATAGCCAGAATCTGGAAACAACCAGAGTGCCCGAGAAATGATGACTGGATAAAGAAACTGGTACCATATACACAATGGAATACTATGCACAGGTTAAAAAGTGAAGTTATGAAATTTTCCTATAAATACATGGACATGGAGAGGATCATGATGAGTGAAATTAGCCATAAGGAAAAAGACATATAGAATGACTGCATTTATTTGCATGATACACTATATAGTATATATTATAATATATATGATATGATTATTATATAATTATAATATATAATATATATGACATATGTGATATATTATGAAGCCAATATCCAAGGTCAGGCAAAACATGGATCAGGAGGTCTTGTCAAAGGTAGATTTACCACAAACGTGTGGGAGTCAGAGGTTGGGTAAGACAGAGAACAGAACAGTGTGCTAATAATTGTCAAAAGTGATAATACCAGCCTTGAACTGAGCATTGAATACAGGCAAAAGATACACACGATAACCTCTAAATGTATGTATTGCAATCCACAGTGTGTAAGAGAAGGAAGAAAGAGAGAGAGAGAGAGAGAGAAGATAAAGAACCTGCCAAAGAGGCAGGCTAGGGGAGGGGGAGGGAATTGGGGACATTGGTGGTGGGAAATGGGCACTGGTGGAGGGATGGGTGCTGGAACACTGTATGACTGAAACCCAAACATAAACATCTTTGTAATTGTATATCTCACAGTGCTATAATAAAATATTAAAAATTAAGGTAGAAAGACCTTACACAGCAGAGCCTGGCAAGCTACCCGTTTTGAATTTGATATGCCCAAAACCAGTAACAATTATGGACCTCATTCCCATGACCTGAAGGAATGGTTTGAGGGTCTTCCTGTCTCTGGAGCAAGCAGATGCCCTTGGGCTACACTTGCTTACAACAGGACATATGGAGATGTTACTGGTGCCCGCTCGAGCAAGTTGATGAACAACAGGAAGGCAAGTGATACAAGTGAAGGTAGAAAGGGACTGAAAGGCTTATATAGGTATTAAGGTGCTTGCCTGACATGCAACTGGCCCCAGTTCAATGGTGCCCCTTTACCTCCAGGAGTGATTCCTGTGAACAGAGCCAGGATGATCCCTATGAATCACCATGTGTGGCCAAAATGTCTCACCAAATATTAACATAGAATAAAATATTTTTAATTATCATGATTTGGTCCAATTTTCACTCTTGCTTGAATCTCAAGAATATTTTAATATTCTTGGATTAATAATGCAAGAAAAAACCTGGTGGTGCTCTTTTATTTGCTAAAAAGTTATCAGGAAACGTAATAATTTTTCAAGTAAATACATAATGAGCAGGGGGCTTGAGAGATAATACAGCAGGTAAATCACTTACCTTTATGCAACTGACCCAGATTCAATCCACGGCCCCCCATATGCTCCCACTGAACCCATCAGGAATGATCCCTGAGTATCGCCCAGTCAGGAGTAAGCCCTAAGCATAGCCAGCTCTAGCCCAAAACAAACAAATAAAAAGACACCATAAACTATGTAGATATAACACATACAGCTAATTTATAGAATATTAAATATGCAACATTTCTGACCTTTCCTGAAGAATCATTTTTAACAAGATACATAACATTCTTTATATAGTTGATCAGGGATAACCTTTAGAAATTTGAAATTATGAGATCAACTACTAAAATAGAATCTCAGGAAATGTTAATAAATCAAGACACTTAAAGGAAGGCTATAATTTACTCTGTAGGATTTCAAAAAGTTTTGAATCATATAGAATGTGAAATTATGTCTCTTGATATCTTGGTTAAAAGACAGCTGAGAAATCTTATGCTGAAGTGGATTTGAAACTGCCTGCATGACAGTTCCCAAAGAGTATTGATTAGTAGATCAATTACAAACTAAAGGATTGGTGGTAATTTTATGCTAAAGGAATCTGTCCTTGATTCTCTTTTGTTTGCCTGTTGAGTGACTTGGGTGACGACACGGATGATCTACTTATCAAAACCCTAGACAGAGGAAAATTGAGGCAAAATGAAACTCGGCTAGTTGAGCGAGTAAAGAGACTGTTGGTCTCAATGGAGTCGAATGATGGATTGGATTTACATGAAAATAAATGGGATAAATGTGAAAGTCTGGCACATAAGTTTATGAAAATTCATGAGTATAGGGAGAGAGATGGAGTGACAAGACTAGAGTACTTCTCAAAGATGGCAATTCCAATGTGTAGGCAAGGAGAGCGAAAACAGGTAGGAACTAACATGCATTCATTCAGCACCTCACAGTCCTACGCAGAAGCAGCACCAAAGAGCCCTGAGCATTGTCACCTTCCCCATGTTAATGAAGGAGACACTAAAAACTGTCCCTGTGTCTTACAGATTATTAAAAAACAGATCTGAGATTTGAATCTGTCACAATTTTGCTGCAGAGTCCTGTTCTTCTCAATGATCAGACAAATAGTGCAATCTGGATGCTATAAAAACAAATATTGTCTTATTTTACTTTTCTATTTTTTGGAGGGTTTTTTTGGAAGGAGCCACATCCAGCAGTGGTCAGGGCTTACTCCTAGCTCAGTGCTCAGGGATTACTCCTGAATGCAGACCTTATCTGCTATACCATTACTCAGCACCATATAGTCTTAGGTCTTTAAGGTGAAAAAATATAACATCAGGATGATATACTAGCTGATACTAACTGGTTATTGATGAAAATCTAAGGTAAAAAAAACGCATTCTCATCAAAATGCAGAAAGAAATAAGGGGTATATTTCAAAATATCACAACAAGAATTATCAAATTGTACTTTCACCTTGGCATCAATTAGAAAAAAAAAAATAAATAAACACTTGGCATCAATTAGAAAAAAAGTGTTGATACAGATAAGATCACAGACAAAATCTCAGAAAACATCATGTATAGAGCAAGTCCAATCTCACCACTAAAAATATATGCAGTTTGATTTCACTGGCATGTAACTCAAGAAAATTCTATAATCCATAGAAATTAAGTTTTTATTCTAGAGAAAAAAACATCAGAGAATTTTTTTCTTGATACAATTTTCTATGTCTTGATTGGACACTGGTTATCTAGGTGTGTTAGGTTATCTAGGTGTGTTAACTATTGACAAGAATATTATACATTTAGTATTTATAATAATTCTCATTATTATTTAATGAGGAAAGTAGATTTTTTTTCTTTTTTGGGTCACACCCAGCAATGCTCAGGGGCTACTCCTGGCTCTGCACTCAGGAATCACTCCTGGCGGTGCTCGGGGGACCATATGGGATGCCAGGAATCGAACCTGGGCCGGCACAGGCCGGCCCGTGCAAGGCAAACACCCTACCCTCTGGACTATCGCTCCTGCCCAGGAAAGTAGATTTTATTGAGAGAAAAACAATGCATACAAACTACCACGATTACACAAACAGTGAGATCAGAAAATCATGTCCTTATATGAAATATATGATCCAGAAAATGTTGCTGGAGAAGGTTTTATATAAATATTTATTAACAAGATGTTCGGTAACAGAAAGAATAATGCAAGGTATTTGTGCTGAAAATAATACCACTCCCTAATACAAAAATAGTCACGGGGGCCACACAGGTAAGGCAATTGCTTTGCATGACAGGTTTACTCCCCAGCACTACTTATAGGTTCCTCCAGTCGCCAGGAGTGCTCCAGGAGTAAACCCTAAGCACCTCTGTGTGTAGCCCAAAACAAAATAAAACAGAACAAAAACCACACTCAACTCTGAGGAGGGGAGAGAACTAAGAGAGCTTGTGTGCAGGCTTGCATGTGGGATGCCCAGGTTCAATTCCCAGCTCTGCATGCCCCGCCCCCAACACCACCAGCAGCCACCCCTGCAACTCCCAGGAGTAGCCTGTCAGCACCTAATGGTATAGCCCAAAAGAAATGCTCCATACCTGAAGTCTTTCCTCTTCAGAAGTCAAACAGCACTCTTCTGAAGCGCACTTTAACCTACATTAATGCTCACCTCCTATCACCATCAACTCAACCTAACCTGCAACCTACTCCCAACTAACAGCCACACACAACATAACTATGGCCACAGATCCACACGTCAGAATTCCCAGAAGCAACAGCCACTCCTTAGCTCCTCTCCAACCTCCCTGCGCCTTCTGCTCCCTGTGCTTTCTGCTTCTGCAAATCAAAAGAAAACATCTTTGCACGTTCAGGTTTGGAAGGTACTCCAAACCCTCTGCTGAACCATAATTATACATCCCTATTTATTTAGCAATATGTATTATGGAGAACTTCCAATGTATCTATTACAGTCTGGGTAAGGGCAAAAGAAAAAATGTGTTAGTGGAGCTTACATTCTTCTTAGTAGACATGAAATTGCTTAAGAAAAGAATTTCTCTGTTCTTGATCTCCCACTAGCCTAGCATTTAGCTTTGTGTACTTAACAGAGGGTGATGAACAAAAGCCCATTAACTTGATTTGAGAAAATTACTGTAGAGAAGCCTGAGGGAGGGGTGAAGTGTTCAGGGCTTATGTAAAGAAAATTCAGAAAGAGTATTGTGCTCCTCAACCCAGTAAAAAAGTCTCTGTTAAATGTCAAATGGTTGAGGAACTGCTTGTTTTCACCATTGTTCCTACACCTGAAAGATAACTCAATGCTTTGTGGCTCGATGGGTTTACTTCTGCGTTACAATTAGGCTAATGTTATGCCCCAGAGGGACTCCACACTCTTGCCATCTTACCTGGGCTTAGCACAAACTGACTTCGATAAAGTAAAAGCAGTGGTGTTACTGAGCTATAGCAAATAAATCACCATCTATTAATTGACATTAATTTATAATTTCAGGCACAGGGATAAAATCATTCACATGGATACCTTTAAATTGGGTGAAAAGCCCAAGGAGCAAATTTTGACTGCAACAAATCCTTCTGAATAAAGCCAGCAGAAAACAGGGTCCGCAGCTGGAGCTTGGGGGGAGGAGGGGTGCTTTTAACCTTTTACTTAATGAGAAAGGATAAAACATCTTAAATGCACACCAATTTAAGAAGTTCAATTGATTTGAAGACCTATTTAAACACTAACTCTAAACAGCACAGATAAACTCCCACAGGAAAGATGGGTGTTTGCTGCATTTGTGAATGTGGCCGTGATGTAGATCTGCCTGGAGAAGGCTCAGCAGACCTAAGCCAGACACCAAATCAAGGGTGCCACCAAGGACCACCAGAGAGTCATAGGGCTAAATTGGATTAACAACAGAAAAGAGCTCTTTAATGGACCTGATAAGGATAGTCAACCTTCTTCTGCTGTTCCTGTACCTCCTTCCACTCTGCCTGGATATATGCTAAGAATGGTGCTTTGTGGTTCAACGTGTTTATATGCATTGCAAAGGAGCATTTGAACACTATGGTGAAGTATATAAAGGGAGAGCCAGGCTGGTGTTGGGGCTCTCTGAGCCCCTTTTGACTTGGGAGCCCTAGCTCTGAGCTCTAATAAATCTATCTTCTGCACTCTGTGTCTCTGCGTGTCTGGGTTTGCGGCAATCTAACACATTCAGAGAGAGCAATGCTTTTCAGACCAGGAAATGCTGAAGGTTTTTGCATTCATAGCAGGATGTTGGGAAAAGAAAGTATCAAAAAAATTATGTAGGTATGTGAGTGGGAATCATAGGCTCTCTTGGTAGTTCTCAGGATACCCTTCTCTTGAAGGTATGATAAACTGTTCTCTCATTGTTTCTCCTTATCTGTTCATGTTGAAACTATCTCCAGTTAGCTGCCTGCTACAATGGGGTCATGTGTGATATTTTAATAGTCCCCCAAAAACCTAAAATCATTGGGGAAGCATAAATGGTTGCTGTTGCGTTGCTTCAAATCAACATACCCACACACCCATATATTTGGGAGAGGATCAAAAGGAAAAGTGTCAAATACTCCAGGAAGTCCTGAATCTAAAGGTGCTCCAAAAGCGAAAAAAGTCAGTTAACAGCAAGAAAGCACTACATGAAAAGGCACATCAGCCACTAGGGGAATGCGAGAGAAAGATCTCAGCAGAAGCTGGCCTGAGTGAGAGTGTCTGAATGTCCCCATTTGAGAAACTCAAATGGAGTTAATTTATTGGAACCAGCTAAATGATCAAATTAAACTTCACAGTGGGGATAGAAAAATAATGGCAAGGTGACAAAACTCTTTCCTAAAATTAAGACTAACTTATTTACCTTTGGGACTTGACCCAAGTCATTCTGCATTATACTACACTAATCCGAGAAAGAGAGTTTTCCGGCACCCGTGGTTCTTGCTGGATAGGTGACAGTACTGTGGTCAACGGCAACTTGAGTGACTCTTCAGTTCTGACATGAACACTTGAGTTTGGAGTGCAAGAAAGTTGTAAATAGAAACTGAGAATAAATAGTCTGCATATATGTATATGGAAAAGGAAGATGCAGGATATAAAATGAGAAAATAGCTCAATACTTATAAATAAACATGTGGAGAAAATACAGAGTAAGACAAAAATATCCACAATTAGAACTTTTAACTGAGCATGCCATTTTCCTAGTGAAGGTCAAAGAAAAAATCACTCTTTCACGGAACAATGACATTTATGGAGAAGAGAAGAGTTTAATACAATTTGACACCTACCTGAGTACTATATATAAGGTATTATCCTACAGGTCATTTGGATTAATAAGGAGATTTCAGAGATAAAATATACCTTTAAGGAGTATTGACATGACAGGAAAAGTGGGTATAGAGACAGCTCCCACCTTAAGTTTATTCTGTGAAACATGGAGAAATTCCCATGGAATAAATGTGAAGTGAGAGAAATGATGCACTATTTCATACCTGGCTAAATGTGAATTTACTAGCTAGAACATCCAGGCTATCAGAGAGAATAAAGGGCAAATTGTAAATTTATGGTTTGAATTGATGAGAAATATAAAACTGGTGTCGCAACTGCCTAATCCTAATGCTAGCCCTGTGCTAACTCAATGAAAATTTTCTTTTGACTGATGTAGATTTGTGTTTTCAACTCTGTGGCCCTGTCTTGGTTCAGCATATGCTAAAATCATGAATCCCACTCCAAGGATGCTAGGTTAGAAGTTCTACTAAAAATCGATCTTATTTTACAGTAGTAGTTCTTGCATTTCTGTGTTATTTGGTACGAACACAGCAGTAAGAGTGAATGAACATTGTTTCTGCAATTGCCTAAGGAGGAGAACAATAGGGACACCTTGACCACATCACAGAAATAACGGACTTAGGAAAGAAACATGAGATCTGTTCTGCTGAGTGGAAATAATCGATGTGAACTTTTTATATGCTTGTCTTGAATCACACCCTGTAGTGCTTAGGACTTACTCCTGGCTCTGTGCTCATGGATCACTCCAGGCAGGGCTCAGGAGACCTTACAAGATCCAGGTATCAAACCCAGGTCACCTATGTGCAAGGCAAGTGCCCTGCCCTCTGTGTATCTCTCTGATCCCAATATGAATTTCTTTTTAAATATAAAATAGTATGTAAAATTTAGCACAGGTGAAAGAATTGTTTAAACTAAAATGGATGACGTTTTTTCTCTTTGACGTAAATGATGGAAGCCAGAACTTGTACTGTGACTTGACTTCATCACATACTGCTTTCTACTGCTCTTATTCCTATAGCCCAACATACTGATTCAGCCTCTAATCAGTACTGCAAGTAACAGAATCAAGAAAAATAAAAGGAGAAAAGCTAAGACCAGGTACCAGCAATCTTTTAGGAAATTTCTTCAAGGCCATCACAAAAACAATTCTACATAACCGCACAAGCTACATGGCCACAAACACATGACTCGTAAGAATTGCTCAGATCATCCTTCCAATCAGACCTCTCTCAATGCAGAGAGAGAAGATTGCTGATCGGGGGACATTTAGCATTTTTACCACCAGAAAAAAAATAAATGGTTGAAATCATTATTTAGCTAGAAACCTTGTGATCAGCACCTCAGCGAGGTTCATGTTATACATGACATAAAAGCCCTCCGCACAATGGAGAAGAAGAAATGGAAATCCAAGCAGCAAACCTCTGGCCAATGTGTGGTCCTGTCCCCAGGGCTGGATCCCAACAAATGTCACCATCTCCACCAACTCCTCCATGACAAGGCCCACCAAGACTGCATGCCATTGTACATTCCCAGACTCAACCTTCTGAATTGTGGCCTTTTCAAGCCCATCCCCCAACCCCATTTCTTCCTAATGTATTCAAAACCCCTGTGCTGATAAACCCAACTGGCAAATCAACAATGTGTGTGCAAATGAGCATTTTTCATTTCACTTGTAAATAGCATCATAAAACAAATAAAAGTAATACTCTTTTTTAATGTTTATCGTGTGTAAAGCATTGGTGGGGGGGGGGGGGGAGATGGGGAAAAACAAAGACCCAGACAGAATTCAGAAGTTTTAAATCTTTGGTTTTACTCAATGAGAATTGAGGACTGAATAAAGCAGAATAATTAAAGACCATGGACTCCAGAGTAGAGTCCCTGGGTTTGCATTCAACTCAGACCTTCCTTGGCCACATAATTTTAGTGAAATTAATTCAAGTCTAGGTATCTTGGTTAATCGGTTGTAAATAGAACAGTAATAGTACGTGCAACACATTTTCAAAGATAGTAAATATATTTGTGTGAAAAATATTTAGAACATATAATATTCAATAAGGGTTAGATGTTAGGACATAATTGAACACCTAGAATGACCAGGTTTTGCCCAAAATAAGTGGCATTTTTGAGAGCAAAAAAGGAAGGGATGGTGAGCAAAAGACATCAATTCTGCCTTCCGAAACTGCAGAAAGACTTTTGACAACAAGAACAAAAAGCTTCAGCATAGTTTTTGACTCGTTTTAGTTAATTACAGGTATTTGGGGTCATTAACTTGAAATGCCAAAGATTTTAAGCATCATTCTTCTTTGAATTTCATCTCTATTTCAACTTAAAAACTATAAAACAGCAAATCACCAGGGAACATGTTCCCTTCTTTAAAGAAACCCTAAAGAACATTTTAAAGCACAGTTGACTGTTTGCATCAAAATAATGTGCAAATTCTTACATCCGGTATTTCATTTTCTATCCAGTCCCTGTATTTTCAGCATTTTGCTAGAGGAGAGAGATGCAAAGAGGCACAATATATTGTATATACAAAATATTAACTACAACAGTTTTCATAGTTTATCATGGAAAATTTTAACTGTAAAATCAACCTTGACCCTAGATTACAGGAATTAAAGTAACAGGGAAGGAAAAGAACTGAGAGAGGGGATAAGAGACACAGATGGAAGGTAACGGGGCCAGGGGCCAGAGCCTCTGCAGACGTGTAAACCTCAGAGTCAGCAGCACTGTAAACCAGAGATCCCAACTACAAATACGGAGACTTTTAAGCCTTCAATGAGTCCATCTGGGGTTGGGAGAGAACTTGGGGACATCAGTGGTGAGAAGCCAACACCACCGGTGGGATTGATGTTGAAACATGGAGCATCTGAAACTCAACTATGAATAACTATGTACATCACGGTGCCTTAAAAAATGTTTAATTTTTAATGTGAAAAAACAAGAAAAAATTTAAAATGCCAGTAAAACTGATAAAAATTAACAGGATGGGTTCATAAATCCCCAAGTTATGGGGCCGGGCAATAGCCCGGTGGCGTTTGCTTGGCCGGCCCTGGTAGGTTCGATCCGGCATCCCATTGGTCCCGAGCACGCCGGAGTGATTCCTGAGGCGAGCCAGGAGTAATCCTGAGCATCGCCGGTGTGACTCAAAAAATAAAATAAAATAAATAAATCCCAAGTGTCTATGCTTCAGCTATTAGCAACTAATGGTCAACATTAATTTCCTCTAGTTCCACCTACTTGCTCTTTCTACCAAGAAGTATCATAAGGAAGATCACAGACATCTTACCACTTTGTCACTTTACTAAAATAAGTCTATGAAAACACAATTGATATACAATATATCATAATTAAAAATTCAAGCCCTAATGGAGCAAAGAAAGCCTCTTCAACAGGTGGTGCTGAGAAAGCTGGGCAAGTTACATGTTAAAAACTGAAATAAACCTCTCATGGGCGGGAGGCCCAGCGGGGCGGCCTTGCCATGGCTGGCCAGCGGCCGTGACCGGCATCCAGGCGCCCGAGCACCGGCAGGAGTAATTCCTGAGTGCGAGCCAGGAGAAACCCCTGAACATTGCTGGGTGTGGCCCAAAAAGCAAAAAAAAAAAAAAAAAACCTCCTTCTAACACCATGCACAAATGTCAGATCAAAATGGATCAAAGATCTCAACATCAGACATGAATCTATTAGATATATAGAAGAAAACATAGGAAAAACATTCTATGACATGGAAATTAAAGGCATCTTCAAAGATGAAACACCACTAACAAAGCAAATGGAAGAAAAAATAAAAAATAAACAAATGGGGTTATATAAAACTGAAAAAGGGTTAATATCCAGGATATATCAGGCACTGGTAGAACTTTATAAGAAGAAAACAGCCAACCCCATCGAAAAATGGGGAGAAGAAATGAACAGAAGCTTCCAAAAAGAAGAAATTTGAATGGCCAAAAGGCATATGAAAAAGTGCTCTTCATCATTAATCATCAGGGAGATGCTAATCAAGACAACAATGAGATTAGGCAATACAGAGAAAGGAACAGTATACTAATAATTATTGTAAATGATAATGCCAGCATAGAACTGAGCATTGAAAGTAGGCAAAAGGATATACATGATAACCTTTAACTGTATGTGCTGTAAGCCACAGTGTGTAAAAAGAAGGAAGAGAGAGAGAGAGAAATAAAAATTACCTGCCATAGATGCAGGCTGGGAGGGGGAAATAATGGGACATTAGTGGAAGGAAATGAGCACTAGTGGAGGGATGGATGCTGGAACACTGTATGACTGAAACCCAAATATGAACACTTTCGTAACTGTGGTATAATAAACAATAAAAAAATAGTCTAAATAGTCAAAGGAAAATGACGTGCATATTGAGGTTGACTATATATAATATATATAATATATATACATATATGTATAATGTAACATTACATAATTTATTTTAGTGTAATTATTATATACTACATTGTATATATGTGTGTTCTCTACACACAGCATAGATAAATGAAAATGAATACTGGAATACAAAAAAAAACCAATGAGATTTTTTTTTGTATTCCAGAGAGTGGCACAAATACCAAAAGCAAGAACAACCAGTGCTGGCGTGAGATGTGGGGAGAAAGAGACTCTCATCCATTGTTGGTGGGAATGCCGACTAGCTCAGCCCTTTTGGAAAACAATATGGAAAACTGGGCAAAACTAGAAATTGAGCTCCCCATTTGACCCAGCAATACCACTCCTGGGAATATACTCTGGAGATCCCAAAACATACAGCAGAAACACTATCTGCACTTCGATATTCATCACAGCAATATTCACAATAACCAGAATCTGGAAACAACCTAAATACCCAAGATCAGAAGACTGGATAAAGAAACTATGGTACATCTACACAATTGAATACTATGCAGCTGTCAGAAAAGATGAAGTCATGAAATTTACCTGTAAATGGATGGACATGGAGATTATCATGCTGAGTGAAATTAGAAGAAAAAGGACAGATATAGAATGACTACATTCATTAGTGGGATATAAATAATATACCAATATCTACTAATTGTTGGAAATGGTAATGCCACACTAGAACTGAGCATTGAATGTAGGCAAAGGGATATACATGATAACCCCTAAATGTATTTACGGCAAACCACAATGTTTAAGAGATGGGAGAGAGAGAAAAATAGAGAGAAAGAAAAAGATATATATATAGAGAGAGAGAGAAAATAAAATAAAAGTGCCTACCACAGAGGCATGTTAGGGGGTGGGTGGGAGGGAATGTGGGGACATTGGTGGTGGGAAAGGGCACTGCCGTGGAGAATGGGTGCTGGACACTGTATGACTGAGACCCAATCATGGACGCCTTTGCAACTGTGTATCTCACTGCGGAATGAATAGATAAGATAGATAGATCGATAGATAGATCGATATGATAGATAGATAGATAGATAGATAGATAGATAGATAGATAGATAGATAGATAGATAGATAGATAGATAGATAGATAGATAGATAGATAGATAGATAGATAGATAGATAGATAGATAGATAGATAGATAGATAGATAGATAGATAGATAGATAGATAGATGGATAGATAAAAAGATAGATAAAAAATGGATAAATAAACAAACAAATAAGCAAACAGCCCTAAACCCCCATCAGAATCAAGGCCATGTCCATCTTGTCCCATGCAGCCTTATATCTGATCATTCTTTCCTGCTCTCTCAACCCAATGCCTTGGACAGCATTGCTTCACATATCTTGTTAAGTTTTTCAGTTGTCAGAAAGAGAGGAGTAAATTCTCTCCCCCAAATTGACTAAAAGCAAAAGGATCAACATATTTCTAACAGCAAATCCCTTATAAGCTCCTAAATAATATTTGGAAGAAAATGTTGTTGTTTTCTTTGCTAAGTTGCCTTATTTTAAAAGTAGTTTAGTGACCATGTCCTCCAGTGAAAGATCACTGAAACACCTCTCTAATCAAACAAAATGGGTAATTTAGAGTGTGTGTGTGTGTGTGTGTGTGTGTGTGTATGGTGGGAAATGGATATTGCATTGTGTGTGTGTGTATGGTGGAGAAATGGATATTGGATCATTGTGTGACTGAACTGTGTCACATGATGAGTCAATAAAATAAATTGAGAAACAAAGATGCCTGAGGAAGTCGGGACGTGGCTGAGTAGCAGAAGACCTGTGGTCAAGCTCTGGATCCCTTGCCCCATGTCTCTGCTAAAAATGGATAATGTGTTTTTGTTTTGCATTTTGGGTCACACCAGGCATTATTCAGGGGTTACACCTGACTCTGCACTCAGAAATTACTTCTGGTGGTGCTCGAGGGACCATATGAGATGCTCGGGATTGAACCCATGTTGGTCGTGTGCAAGGCAAACATCTTCCCACTGTGCTATCGCTCCAGCCCAAAATGGGTAATTTCTTGTTGGAACAAGGAAGATGGCAAAATGGGAGCCAAAGGGCATCTCAGAAAGAGGTCACTGGATCGACTTATAGGGCTGGAGTCATGTTAGGTGATTTTGTACAGGAGTATAAGACATAAGCTTCACTGCAGGCTGGATACTACAGGAAGATGGCAGAATTCTACACCGTGGTAGTTGAGTAAATCCACCGAGAAGGAGGACTAGAGAAAGGCTCAAGTTGCTATTGATCTAGAAACCGCCGCCACTCACAGGTCGCCACCTGTGATAGTGGGACCTTGGTCGTGTCTGTGATTTGAGTTGTCCACTTTTTCTGTGCTCATTTTTGTTTTGAGCTCTCATAGTCACACAGCGGCCCTATGTGATGTCAATGTTCTGTGAAATTGTTTATGTTACACAGGAGAACAGCCAGCCTTGCTCTCGGATGTTCAGGTCTGCTTTCTTTCTCACTAGGAAGAAAACAACAAACCCAGAGGACTGGTAGAGAGACGCAACTAGACAATTAGAGGAGTCCTGGGCTCAACTTCACAGGACCAGAATCTATAAACTTCCAGAAAGAACACAGCAGAGTTGTTCAAGGGTGAACCCTACCAGAATTTTTTTGCAAGATAAAAAATCATGTAACAAGTGAAAGATTATTCCCAAGAAGAGAACTTGGCTGATACCACAGGACACAAGGAAATTTTACACATGAATATAAGCCCATTCTGAGGAAGCAGAGACAATCAGGACAGGGAAAAATATGTGTGGCCAGAGGATAGTACAAGAGGTGAGACAGTTATTTGCCCCACATGTGACCAACCCTGGTTAAATCCTTAGTCCCACAAAGAGCCCCTCAAGCATGGCCAGGGATCACACAGAGCCAGGAAAAGCCCCAGGCATTCAGCACAGTTGTGTGTAGCCCAAAATCACAAAGGAAAAAAGGAAATAAAGTGGCAATTTTCTAGTGAAAAATCAATGATCTTAGTGCCCTTTCCAGAACTCTAACCTTAGCCAGTGGTTCAGACTCTCATGGCTAGTCTTTGGTAAATAAATGCTTATGCCATTGTAGGTGCTGTAAGGGCTGGTAGCAGCAGGGGCTGGTCAAAAACACTCATTTTCTTCTGAGATTCAACAAAGCAGAAGGAAGAACCAAGATGGTGAAAGTGAGGCCAGAGAGACAGAAGAGCAGGCAGGGCGTTTACCTCGCAAATACCAACCCAGGTTTGATCCCCGGCATCCCATTAGGGATGAGCAGGGATGAGCAGGAGCAGGAGTAATTTCGAGTGCAGAGCCAGGAGTAACCGCCTGAGCATCACTGGGTGTGACCAAAACAAAAATGGCAAAAGTAACTCCTTCAATAGAATTCTTCAGTCATCTTCTTGGTGAGCAACAGAAAAGACAGTAGAATTTAAATTTCCTCATCATCCCAAAGGTGAAAAGAAAAAAAGAAATGATTTGAAAGAGAAAACAGTGCCCGGGTCTTAGATAAAGGAAATTGTGCATATCCATCTAAGTATATTAAGCTTATACAGACCACTGTCATCCTCAGGCTGAATTTCTCCAATACCCTTTTAGTTTCCAGAAATCTAACAGCAAAACGTCATCAGAAGCCTTCTTTGCTTCGTCCTGCCTCCCTGGAAGTGTATGTAGACCCCTGGCATTCTTCAGCTCCCAACTAAAGCTCTTTTATCTCTACCTTATTATAAGACGGCCATTTCCTCAGCAGTGTCTGTGGTTCTGGGACACTTTCTTTCTTGGCGGAAGCCCAGTCCTTTTGTTTCAGGGCCTACCCAACTAAAGTTGGACTCTACCATAAGTCATGTTTTATACATTGACCCTGTTCCCAAACAAGGTTACCTTCTGGGGTTCTAGGGCTTAAGACTAGTTGAGGAGAGACACAATGCCATCAGGAATACTCTGCATCGGTGGGTAGGTCACAAAATAAAATATATACCTCCCTGTGTATCAGTAAACTCTGCTTCACCACTACAACTTTGGTGATTTTTTCCACAACCAAACAAGCCCACTCCCCCATTCAGGTCCTTGTACTCGGGCCTCTCTCCAGGAAGCCATGGCCTTGCTTCCCTGATTCACCCAGCATGCTCCTCCCATGCCAGCAACTTTCAAATGCTGAACATTGAGGCTGATTGTTGAAAAGTGAACCAGTTTTGTTTCCTGGACTGGTGATTGGAGAAAGAGTCCACTTTTCCTGTCCACTTGGTCAGCAGACTAACACCTTCTGTCACTCTCGGTCCTTCCACCACACCATTTGTCAGAACCCAGAAGAGCCCCCAGCACTTCAGAAACATGTTGTCTTAGATTCCTAAAACATCCTAGAAGCGCCACCTGCACCTCTATCCCCCTGCACCGCTATCCCTGTCTCAAACAGGAAGCAAGAATAGATTGGTAGATGAAGGAATTTGTATCTGTTATAAAAATAAAGGAAGCCCAAAACCAATGAAGGTAAGAAAATCCATTGTCTCAGAGCCGGACGGAGCAAAGGACTTTGGCACAAGATAGAGATGCCAAGACAGGACAAAGGTGAGTAAGATTGATAACAGGATAGAAGGGAAGGTTCCAGGTGAACCAGAGTTGGAGACTTGTAACATGAGGAAGCTGTAAGTAAACTATGATGTAAAAAATTGTAGCAATAGTTTAGGGAGAATTTGGGGTTTGTGGTTTTTATTTAGTTGGCCTTTCCTGGAAGCTGTGGTAAAAAAAAATCAGTGATTGATCAAGCACTGGATGTCAGAGCTGATTGTTAAGAAGTTATTTTGCTCACTGGTCTGGTTGCTGGAAATAATGTCTGGTTTCCCACAAGTATGACTTACAAATAGCAGGTTTTCTTCCTAGATGGTTAATGCTGATAATGGGTTCATTTCCTGAGTTGGTTTGTGCAAATTATAAGTCAGAGTCATATGTGGATATATGTTCCAGCATCGCCCCTGGTATATTCTGTGTCTTGCTGCAAAGCAACTATTCACATGCTTGCAAATGCAGAGTCAAAGAACTGGATGGGCTGTTCCTGAGGGTCGGAGACGAGGAAAGCCTCACTTCCAGCGCTCTGCAATTTTACAATAAGCTTGAATTAACTTTTAACTTAGAAAATATCAGACTACGATCAAGCAAAGGCAATGGCAAATCTCCTAAAATGTTTGCAAAATCCATTGTACAAAAAATATTTGCTTATTATTAATCCTCCTGTCACCTTGTGTTTATTTGTTTCTAGTTTTTTGAAAATAAATCACACATTGTGAAATAACTACCCTCCAACCTTGGAAATTTCAGTATTCTGAGTGAACTTCTGGTAATCTCTCCTTTTCGATTGGAACCTTACAAACTCACTTTTTATTCTACATTTATTCAATGATGTGTACCGAGTGATTAATATGTTCCAGACACTTTCTTCTCTAGAAAACTGAGGAAAGTGTCATGACTGCAAGAATCTTGATGAATTGTAATTAGTTACGGGTGACGTGAAAGTTCCTTTCGGTGGATATAGAGCGCCATCTTGTGGAGACTTCGTGTAGTTCCCGCCGTGACAAAGTTCCCGTTGCATTTCACAACCACAAACATCCATGCAGCTTGGCTCTCGACTCAGATTTATTCTCGAATATTTCCAAATATTCTGCACCTCAAGTACTCTGGCTATGGAATGCCTTACAATTTTACTTTATTCTTATTCGTAACAAATAAAGTGATCCATGAAGAACATTTATTTATATGACCTAAGAACCCATTTTCCTGCCCCTCGAGACGTTGCAGGTGTGGCTGCAGTGCCCAGCTGCTTTGGCAGGTGGCAAACAGGAGACAGGCTTGTCTACACACCCAGGGCTCTGCCCCGTGGGCCCTGGATGGTGGATGATCTGACATAAAAAAAAGACTGGGCCCCCTGGGATGAACCCAGAGCCATGGCAGAGCCTGGCAAGCTACCCGTGGTGTACTCGATATGCCAAAAACAGTAACAGTAATGGACCTCATTCCCAATGAATGGAGATGTTATTGGCGCCCGCTCAAGCAAATCAATGTACAACAGGAACACAAGTGATAAGTGAAAAGAACCCATTTTCACTGTAAATTATATACTGCTTCTTAAAGGACTTAGCAGATGGTACTGTAATTTTTTGTAAGTATAAAAAAATAGAGTAAAGCCCATAACACAACATGAACCTAGAAGGTCATTCTAACTCGTTCATCACCCACCTCTAGGTTTGGGATTGGACCACAGAAGTGGACACTGATGGTGGAACTGGTGGTGAAAACATTTTTGCTTGTTTATTTGGGTGCTTGGGGCCACACCAGGCAATGTGCAGGTCTCACCCTCGCTCAGCTCTAAGGGATGAATACTGGCAGATTCAAGGGACCATATGGATGCCAGATACCAAGTCTAGGTCCTCTGTTTTAGAAAGAACATCAGCTCTCAGTTTATAGAAGTAAAAGGTATACAAACAACAATGTTTGAACCAGGAAAAGTGACATTTCAAGAAATAGTGCAATATTCAAAAGAGCAAGAACAACAAGTGCTGGCGTGGATGTGGGAAAAGGGGACACTCATCCATTGTTGGTGGGATGCTGGCTGGTACAGCCTTTCTGGAAAACAATATGGACATTCCTCCAAAGACTAGAAATTGAACTCCCATTTGACCCAGCCATACCACTCCTGGGAATCTACTCTGGGAAACCAAAAATACGCAGTGGAAACACCATCCCTACTTTTATGTTCATAGCAGCATTATTCACAATAGCCAGAATCTGGAAGCAACCAGAGTGCCCGAAAATCAAGGACTGGATAAAGAAGCTTTGGTACATCTACACAATGGAATACTATGCAGCTGTTAGGAAAAATGAAGTTATAAAATTTGCCTATAAATGGATGGACATGGAGAAGATTATGTTGAGCGAAATTAGCCAGAAAGAGAGAGACAGATACAGAATGACTGCATTTATTTGCATGGCATAAATATATATGTACATATTATGATACCAATATCCAAGGTCAAGTGAAACATATATCAGGAGGTCTTGTCAAAGGTGGAAATTATCACAAACGTGTGGGAGTCAGGAGGTTAGGTAAGACAGAAAATGGAACAGGGTGCTAATAATTGTCGAGGGTACTAATGCCAACCTAGAACTGAGCATTAAATAGAGGCAAAAGGATACACATGACAACCTTTTAATGTATGTTCTGTAATCCATAGTCTGGAAGGGAAGGAAAAGAGAAAGAGAGAGAAAGGGAAAGAAATAAAGAACCTGCCATGGAGGTGGGCTGGGGAAGGGGGAGGGAACCGGGGACGTTGGTGGTGGGAGATGGGCACTGGTGGAGGGACGGGTGCTGGAACACTGTATGACCAAAACCCAAACATGACCTTTTTAATTGTATATCTTTTTATTTGTATATCTCACGGTGGTATAATAAAATACTTTTAAAAAATTCAAAAAAAATAATAAAAAAGAAAAAGACAGAAAAAAAAGAAATAGTGCATAAAGAACCTGCCATGGAGGCAGCTAGGGAGGGGGAGGAAATCGGGGACATTGGTGGTGGGAAATGGGCACTGGTGGAGGGATGGGTGCTGGAACACTGTATGACCGAAACCCAAACATGAACAACTTTGTAATTTGTATATCTCACGGTGGTATAATAAAATACTTAAAAAAAAAAAAAAACAAGCAATGCAGAAGACAGGTTATGCCACTGTTCCAGAGGTGAGGTCTTGCTTCCCACTGGGATGATAGCCAGAGCACTGGTGTTTTACATTCACTTGAGAATAAACCCTAAAACTACGCGGCACCAAGGAAACAGTTATTCTGTTTGGAAAATGCTGTTGTCCTAATGCACTTCCAAGGAAGCGTGCCCCGAGGTGCTGCTGGGCTGTGCATTGTTAGAAAGACAGCTTTTCCCATTAAGCATAGCACAAAAAAACAAAGTCCTCTGTTGATATAAAACCCAGGTTTTTCAATGCCATAAACTGGGCATTCAGCCCCTCACTGGGAAAAAGGGAATTAAATTTGCTAACACACAGTCAATTTCTATGGGCTTCCATAGGGTTTGCATAAACATTTTTTAAAAAAGCATTTTAGAGCTGGGCCTGAGAGACAGTGTAACAAGGAAGGTCTTGCTCGTCACAGTGGACCCAGGTCCGATCCAGTGTCATCACCCATAGTTCCCTGAGCACCAGCAGGAGCCATCTATAATGACACAGCCAGGAGGGAGCCCTGAGAATGGCCAAAAGGGGCCCAAACCCTCCCCAAGAATAGTAATAATAACTAATAATTAGTTAATCATTGAATTAATTATTAAAAATGAATACTTAACAAGAGCATGACTATAAGTGGGGAGAGAGACCTGGGAAACGCTATGGTTGGTGGCTTGTTTGAGTCCCACCACCACAGGGGCCTGGCAGCTCTGCCCTCACTGGCCTGGCACTGAACCGCAGCCTGGGTAAAGAATTGCCAGAAAGCTGAAGTCTACATGCCAGGATAGCAACACATAACATGTAACGTACTACAGCTACAAGCGCGTGGATTTGACTGATTCAGCTCATCCTCACTCTCCCAGTGGGGGAAGGAATTTCTTTCTCTCGTTTTATGGTTTTACCTGTTGTGGTTGTGCTGGGGTCCGCCACTCCCGAGGCACTCACGAGAGGGCTCCCGGCAGCCTGACTCTCACTCTGCTCCCCAACCCCGGCGCTTTGCACAAACCAGCTCTACCTCAGAGCTTCTTCGTTTAGCAGCAAGATTTCCCAATTATCTCCAATGCTACATTTTGCTGTTGTTCCCAGCTGGCTTGGGGGGTCGCACCGGCAGTGCTCCAGGGCTTCTCTCAGGGGTGCTGGGGCAACACGCAGTGCAGGGATCAAACCTAGGCTTCCTGCCGTACATGCATCACTCAGCCCACTGAGCTTTCTCTCCGCCCAGGGTTCTGCCACTCAGAAGCATAAATTAGTTCATAGCTTAGAATATTCACTTCCATCCACTGTGTTTCAGTTTACTCAGCTCTAAGACAGAAAATTAGGCCTGCCTGGCCTACTTCTCAAGCAGCTTGAAATGCAAAATCAGATGCAGGAACCATAGGATATTGCATAAAATCGCCCACTGCCCAGATGTGAATCCCATAGGCAGGACTTACCAACTGCAGAGCTGGAGCCATAGGACAGCAGGGAGGGTGCTTTCCTTGCATGCGGCCAACCCAGTTCAATCCCCTAGCCCAGAGTTAATCTCCCCAAGCACCACCAGGAATGACTCCTGAGTGCAGAGTGAGGAGTAAACCCTGAGCACCGCCAGTGGTGTTCCCCCACCCCCGCCCGACCCCTACTCCAGAAAAAAAAAGGAAAGATTTATTAACCGCACAGCCTTGATAGGGTTGTTTCCTCTTTCTAAACTTCCATGAATCCATTTGCAATGTGGGAATTATGAGGAGGAATCCCGTGCTATAAGTTAGTTATGTGGATTACATGCAGTCCTGCATAGAAAGCCATGGTAGGGTACATGAAACATGGCAATGCCAATGTTGACAGCTGTTGTGCACATGGGTGTTAAAAAGTAACACCACACTCATCCATTGTTGGTGGGAATGTGGCTGGTACAGCCTTTCTGGAAAACAATATGGACATTCCTCCAAAGACTAGAAATTGAACTCCCATTTGACCCAGCCATACCACTCCTGGGAATCTACTCTGGGAAACCAAAAATACGCCAGCGGAAACACCATCCCTACTTTTATGTTCATAGCAGCATTATTCACAATAGCCAGAATCTGGAAACAACCAGATGCCCGAGAATCAAGGACTGGATAAAGAAGCTCTGGTACATCTACACAATGGAATACTAAGCAGCTGTTAGGAAAAATGAAGTTATGAAATTTGCCTATAAATGGATGGACATGGAGAAGATCATGTTGAGTGAAATTAGCCAGAAGGAGAGAGACAGGTATAGAATGACTGCATTTATTTGCATGACATAAATATATATGTACATATTATGATACCAATACCCAAGGTCAAGTGAAACATGGATCAGGAGGTCTTGTCAAAGGTGGAAATTATTCACAAACATGTGGGAGTCAGAGGCTAGGTAAGACAGAAAATGGAACAGTGTGCTAGCAATTGTCGAAAGTACTTATACCAATCTAGAACTGAGCATTCAATACAGGCAAAAAGATACACAATACAACCTTTTAATGTATGTTCTGTAATCCATAGTCTGGAGAGGAAGGAAAAGAGAAAGAGAGAGAAAGGGAAAGAAATAAAGAACCTGCCATGGAGGGGGCTGGGGGAGAGGGAAGAGAACCGGGGACGTTGGTGGTGGGAGATGGGCACTGGTGGAGGGATGGGTGCTGGAACACCGTATGACCAAAACCCAAATATGAACATCTTTGTAATTGTATATCTCACGGTGGTATAATAAAATACTTATTAAAAAAAAAGAGTAACACCAGAGACAGAGACTGCGATTCCTAGATCTGGGGCCCTTGACGGTCTGTTGAGAGCTAAGATCCCTAGTCCTTCCTGGTGTGTCCTTATTTTGAATTTTTTAACAGACCTTTTACTAAGTTATCCTAAAAAGTACAAGAGTTTTTGAAGGTTGGAGATTCAGGGAAGGGAAAATAAACTCTCAGAAGAAGCCTGTATCTGTCCGAATCCCTGCAGAAGCAGACAGCAGACTCAGGATGTGACATTTTAATGAAGGGCTTTGGCAGAGGTGTGGGCGGACTCTGGGAAGCCCCTCCGAGAGCGAAGCCCCAGGACATGCATGGGCTGGAAGGAAGGTGAAGATCGTTATATTCCCAGAGCTGGAGAGAACGTGGACACTGACCAGGAGAAGCCAAGCATCCACAGTGAGAAACACCATTATGTTCTATCTTCCCTTCTGGCACCTCTCACTGATCAAACCCCAATGGAAACTGGGGGCCAGGAAGATCAGAGGCAGTCCCTGGAAGAGCACCTGACAGAGGGCATGTGACTCAATCCTGAGCAGCAAACAGGAAATTGCAGGTCAACAGTCTGAACCAAGGACTCAACTCAAAATCGCATGAGACATGCACAGTGATCTCAGTTAGCATGGAGCGTCCTCAGCCACCAGACTGAAAGTTTGCAGCACGTGTTTGCTCTTACTTCGTGTCTTCATGGCAATCTCCTCATCAGTATCGTCAGGCTAACACTAATACCCTCCAGGGTGTGGGAAACAAGTGAATTAATATCTGTGGGAATTGAGTTAATTAATACTTGCTGGGTATTGAGTAGTACAGGGTACTGAGTACTGTGTTCATTTTAGCTGTTACTATTATTATCATCCCTTGCTGTGAGATTGATTGTGGCTATTTGCAGGCATCTGTTATATGTAAGTAAGCCAGTAAACCATGATTTGAAAAGCTCATGACTTTCATTTTAATCCATCTACACAAACAAAACACATTGACCCCCATTGTACTGTGGTGGGAGGTGGCCTTAGTTAGTATAAACACAACCTTCACAGCAATTCATCAGCAAAGGCCATCCTGGACTATTGTCACGTATTCCAGATTTCCTTCCATCTGTTTACTTGATTGCCAAGAGAAGGCCAGCCCCCTTAAAGGTCACACTATATGCGTCCCCACTCGGGAAGTCTACCAAACACGTGAGCATATATTAACACGCGTTCCTTTCTGCTTCTCCTTTAGAAGCAGCAAATATGACATTTCCCAATAGGGCTTCAACTTGCTGGTTTTCTTTCCTTCATCCCAAAATTGCTTTATTCCAATTTTTGCAGATGGTATCAAGGTTCCTGTCAGCAAGACCAGATGGAATTCAAAGCTGGTAAACAACAGCAGTGGGGCAGGGTCCCTCGAAGTCAGCCGACGTTGTCATTGTGTGACACCCGAAATGAAACAGCTGGCGACTGGGCAACCATCCAACACACAGGACATCCTGAATCCGAAAGTCTAAGCCCACAAGGAGAGCAGGGGAGGGGGAAGTCAGGAGAGGGATTTTTTTTTAAGTATTTTATTATACCACCGTGAGATACAATTACAAAGATGTTCATGTTTGGGTTTTGGTCATACAGTGTTCCAGCACCCATCCCTCCACCAGTGCCCATCTCCCACCACCAATGTCCCCGATTCCCTCCCCCTCCCCAATCCACCTCCAAGGCAGGTTATTTATTTCTTTCCTTTCTCTCTATCTCTTTCTCTTTTCCTTCCCTTCCAGATTGTGGATTACAGAACATACAGTAAAGGGTTGCCATGTGTATCTTTTTGCCTGTATTGAATGCTCAGTTCTAGATTTGTATAAGTACTTTCAACAATTGTTACCACACTTTCATTTTCTGTCTTACCTAGCCTCTGACTCCCACACTTTTGTGATAATTTCCACCTTTGACAAGACCTCCTGATCCATGTTTCACTTGACCTTGGATATTGGTATCATAATATGTACATATATATTTATGGCATGCGAATAAATGCAGTCATTCTGTATATGTCTCTGGAGAGGGATATTTGGGGGTGTTTTGCTTTTTTTTTATCCAGAGAGATAAAACAGGAGAATAATTAGAGAAAGGGCAGTAGAAATGAACTCCTTCGAGGTGCTTTTGAGAGAGGATCAAAGCCATGAAATATTTGCCAAACAGAAATACCAGGTAGCTACCCGCACGGCAGAGCCTGGCAAGCTACCCGTTCAGCATTAAATAAATGTGTCATATTTGATATGCCAGATACCAGTAACAATTATAGACCTCATTCCCATGACCTGATGGAATGGTTTGAGGCTCTTTATGTTCCTGGAGCAAGCAGGTGTCCTTGGGCTCTACTTGCATGAGACAGGTCATATGGAGATGTTACTGGTGCCCACTCAAGCAAATCGATGATGAACGGGAAGACAGTGAAGACAGTGACAGTGAAACACCAGGTGGATTTCAAAGACACCAAATTTAAATCACACCATGGTTCTGACAATGAGATTATCCAATTTTCTTAAAATCCACTGACCTCAAATACTTAAATCAGCTTCCTCTTGTTGCAGGTGGACCCCACGGGTGACTTATGTGAGGCAGGAAGGGGAGAGAGATGGTCACTTTCTCCCCCAGTCGCCTCTGCCACCCGGGACCCGCTGGACAGGTTTAGGACTGATAAAGTCTGCAATAAGCCCCCTAACGGCGTGGGCCTGAGCCCCACCAGCCCCACGAGGTGGCCATCAAGCCATACCTGATGCCCGCTTGATCTCTAGGCCCAGAAGCTGATTCCCACCACCCGAGGTTTCTCGGGGAGCCACGGACTCAGGCTGGAGCAAGGAATTGCTCTTTGCAGGAAAGTAAAGTCAGTCCTAGGCCTTACCCAGGGCTGCCTTAGGGTTCTTGTCTTCCTCGCAGAAAATGAATTTTCTAGGAGTTGATGAGCAGTGAAGTAAAACAGGTTTTATTAAGGAGGTTTTTGGAGAGGGGGAGGAGAGAGAGAAAGAGAAAGAGAGAGAGTGCACATCTCAAGAGGGGAGATGCGGTCAACACACGTGCTTAGGCACCACATGTGCTCGGCCACATGGGCTCAGGCAGCATGTGTGTCCATGCAGCATGTGTGCGCTGTCCTTTGGTCAGGACGGCTTTTATAGATTTCTCCCAAGTTATTCCCATATGGGGCTTCAACCTCGGTTGCTAGGGCCATTGCCAAGGGAGTAGACTTTTGGAGTGGTCTTCTTTGACTGGAATGCTTTGGAGTCTTCTGTGAGCTGGGTCCTGGGCGGGAAGGCTGATTTATTTCCCTCAGGAGATTTAATTATCTAAAGCCTTTAAAAGGGTCAGTGGCCTATGGGCTTCACACATTCCCTTTTGGCCTTCCCTTCCCCCAGGGTTTATTGTTGATAGTGGTCTTGTCAAGTTTGGTTTTGGGTTTTCAATCAGGTGTGGCTCTGGATTTCTTCTTCAGGAATTCTTATTGCCATGTGGCACTCCCCGGTCTGCCTGCCTACAACACTCTCCAAGAGAATTCTCCCCTGCCCCAGGTTCAAGTATCAAGCACACCACCCCAGCCCCGCTCCTCTCACCCAGATGGTGACCACGTCACCAAGGAAGACACATGTCAATTACTCCTGTCACTCACTTTCTCTCAAACCTAAATTGGTTTAGTGACTATTTTGTCTGCCACCATCATCAAGAATCTGTTGTCCTGGGTAAGAATCGTGGATGTCACAAGCTCATCTTTACTAAGATTCAGACGATGGGCAGCATAACCGTGCAGAACTTGCAAAATAGTTCACTCTCCTCCTGCTGATCTCTTACCAAACCCATGTCAAGTAAGTGGAACTGATTTATTTTTTCATCTTATCCACAAGTCAACCAAGACGTGCTTTAGCATCCATGAGTCTTAGAAACTCTTAGAAAACTCGTAATCTAATACTCAAGATGTAAAGAGAAAATGTGGGATGTTTTAAGCTGAAAGTTCTGGAAGGGAGGGGTGAGGTTCCCCAGCTGTTCATGAAGGGTGAAATTAAATACAGAAATGGCTATGGCTTCAAAATGGGATTGTTGGAAAAGATAACCATCTCGTCAAAATAGCTGTCAACTCAAGCCCACCATGAATTTGTTTAACGCTGAACATCTATATGGACACTTGTTAACATAAAGTGAGATGGAGCTGTTTATCTGCCTCTGGAAGTGACTGAAAAGAATAGAGCTTTAAGGGTCCATGTACCGCTGGAAATAAAACCTTCTAATTCTCCAAAATAAGGCCAAAAGCAGACCCAGTAGGGAGGTGAACCTAGGAACCCAGATTCCTCAGCACACAGCAACCTCAACATCTCGCAGTCTGGTTCGTACAAGGCCACTCTTGACACATATACGCTTAGAGAAGAACCATTGCAGATAGCAATAGCAGTTGCTAGACAAGGATGGAGCTGAATAGACATTGGCAGGCCCCAAGCATGAAACAGTAATGAAAGGGCATTCCGGGCGGGAAGGAGGAGCCAGATGGAGTCTGTGACAAGACTAAGCAGCTGAGATAGGAGCAGGCCCATCTTCCCATTTGAATTAATTTCCATATTACAACTTCAAGATATTGTAAGAAATTCAAGATGGGCCAGAGAGATAGTACAGCAGGTGGAGCATTTGCCTTGAACTCCCAACCCAGGTTCAATTCCCAGCATCCCATATGGTCCCCAAGCACCACCAGGCATAATTCCTGAATGCAGAACAAAAAGCAAACAAACAAAAAATTTCAAGATGGTACACGCAGAACTTTTCTCTACAAGAATGGCATCCTTCTGAATGAAGGCCCCCATACTGATCAGGGGGTCATGAGCCCATGAAACAAGCCCCTTCTGATAGTTTTGAGAAGCTCAGGAACCAAGTAAGATGCCCACTGTGAGGTCTGGGAATAGGAAGGAAGAAAGTCAGTTTCTGTTAGATCAGTTACATAGGGCAGGCCTGGGGGTGGGATTATAAGGGATGTCTATCTGAGCAGCAGTGTTCAGCAGTTTGGGGATGCCCTGAGGCCCCAGTTGGTGCTTGTTCTTTGAAAAAACTGATGTATGCATGGAGAGCTGAAGTAGGGTGACAGCCAGGGATGAAAAAGGAAGCTCGTCACCTCCAAGAGTTGTTCCTATGACAGGTCAGTAATTGCAAACAGAAGGTCTCACTGGCTAACTCTTTCCTTCCAGCACCACAGCGCCCACATGCCTGAGGCAAGGCATGGGAACAGGGAAGGCGAGATGTTAAGTTCAACTCCCCAAACCCTGTATTCCAGACAAAACCCCAATCTTGCTGGTAAAGCAGGGAAGTGGGAGAAAGTGTGGAAACCCTGACAAGGATGTAACTGAGCTTTGTTAGGATATTGGCTTGGTTTTGTTCTGGTGTGGGGCCACACCTGGCAGTGCTCAGGAGCTACTTGCGGTATATTGCTCAGGGGTCACTGCTAGAAGTATGCAGAGTCCCAAGCTGGGTCTCCAGCACGCCAAGTTTGTGTTCCAGCCCTTTGAGCTATCTCCTTGGTCCCTGGCATTTTTGTTGTTGTTTGTTTTACTCTGGGGTGGGCGTCTAATGGAGTAACTAGGTCATCTGGAGGTGACTCCCAAGCATCCTCAGCCAACGGGCCTGACAAATGTTCAGGTCCAGCCATGCAGTGCTGTGCCATTCAGCCCAGGGTCGCTGGGGGAACTAGGGCTCTTCCCAGAGGTGCTGGGGAGGGGAGCTTTCACTACTGCAGGACTAAGGGTTTTGTTAGTTTTTTAAGAACAGAGACAATTTGAAGAAATAAAGTGGGAAAAATAAATGAAACTATAAGTATTTCTAAAAGAAGCTGAAATATTAGGGACTTGGCCCCGATTACCATTAACGGAATCAGCGTTCCAACAGGAAGGAGCAGCTCCACACCCTGATATTGGAAAGAAAAAGTCACTGCATGTTTACACCCATCCAATCGAGCCGCTCAGTCAAAACGATTATGCATAACCTTAGTGACTGCTTGGGGAAATGGAGCAGAGATCTCCTCCTTCCTTCTGAGAGTTTTCAAAAGCAGCATCCCAGAATACGAATCACTATGGACTTCTTCAGACTTCAGGCCATGCACTCACCATGTGACTTTCCAGCCCAAAATAGCTGACCTATGTCTCTTAGCATATGAATGCTCAGGCAATTTGCAAATGACTTCCTGTTACCAATTTTTGCAACAACTTTAGAAGTTTCCTAATTATTTGGTTAAATTAATTCTGAGGCACACTGTGGCCTCATTCAGAATGTGATTTAATTAGATGTTCTCATATGAGGCTCAGTTAGAAAAGTAGAGTACATGTAAACTAACTTTCAGGTAGACAGGATCTTGGAGGATCATCTCAAAGTAGCTCAAGGTTAAGCCTTGAAAAGAGCACGCAATTTTAAACGCCCAGTTGGTTCATTGAAATAAACTAAAACTCTAATTAATATATCGAACATACCACTTGACACAATAAATTAGCTGGCTAACAAAGCAGTTTGCCACTCACGTGAACAAAATGGAGGGCACACATCTTTGAATCTGGTCTGACACTCATTTGATGTTTCTCCAAATCATTTTTGTGCTAGAACTGCAACCAGAAGGTCAGTCTTTTTTTGGAACATGTAATCAGAAGTTGGCAAACTACAGGCGTCAGGTCAAACTCTGCCCACTTCCTGTTCTTGTCAACAAAATTTTATTGGAACAGTCACACCCATTTATTACATATTGCTTACAGCTGCTTTCACACTGCACTGGTGATGTTAACTAGCATAACAGAAGCCATCTGGCCCACAAAGCTCGAAGTATTTATGATCTGATCCTTTACAGAAAAAGTTGGCTTCCCTGAAAGCAGTCCATAGCCTATCCCACAGAGAAATCATTAACCTCTGAAACTCTCATTTTATCCTTTTGCTTTAATTTATAATGTCTAGCCATCTGCCATCATCAAGAGAAGCATCACTACTAAGTAATGAAAGAGTAGCCATTGCTTTATTATTGCATTAGAATTTTTCCATAGGTTTTTCAGCTGTAGATCCTGTCAATGGGGATTTAGGGAATGTTACCTGCATCCTCGGAGCCTGTTACCAAATATGGTTTGAGCTGGACATTGCCTACATTCCCCTTTTGCTTTGATAGGATAGACTTTTATATATACCAACAAAGAGAAATTTTTTGTTTGAAGAAAATTTCTTTTAGCCCAGATGATCATAGGAATCTCTTTGAAAAATCCACATTTTGGGAAAAGTTTTTATGGACTACTTACAATCGAGCCCATTCCACTCATGCTTTTCCTATGAGGTTGAGATTGGTCCCTCTGAGAAATTGACCCATCAGCATTTTAGTGAACTCCAAGTCAATCATAGTCATACTGCACCACTCACCAGTTATCAAAGCGGAATTAAGCACAGATTCTACCCAATAAGATGTATAAGAGGGGTCGAGATATAGTCCGGCAGGTAGGGCATTTGCCTTGCATGCAGCCAGACCAGGGTTCTATCTCCCAGCATCCCATATAGTCCCCAAGTACCTCCAGGAGTAATTCCTGAGTGCAGAGCCAAGATTATATCCTGAGCATTGTCAGCTATGACCCAAAAAAGAAAAAAAAAGTATAAGAAAGCCAACTGTGGTGGAAGAAGGAAGGTGATGCTTTGAAAAAGTTTCTTCAATTGCAAAGAAGAGACAGAAATGTACTCCTTTTATTAGCAATTAATGCAACTACAGGAATTGCTAGAACTCCGATTGCCATCTGGTTACTGATGTAAGGATGAAATAAACCCTAAAGCACAAAGCAGCAGAATACTTGAAGACCACACCATCTCGGGATATTTTATAAAAATAAATTACATTTTCTTACTGGTTAGGCTGATTATTTCCATTAACCACTGATAGAATCCAACTAGTACTCTGAAAGGGTATGGACTCAAGCTAAATGCAACTTTGGAACATTAAGGACAACTGAAATTATGGAGCTATTAATTACCAAAATAATAACCAAACAGCCTGTTTCCTAAGATACACTTCTCTCCCTATATGATAGGGGTATCTAGTCCATCTTGAGTGACTAACCTGAACATTTCAAAACATTTGGGGAGCATTCTTGTAATACAACAGAAACAAACAAAAGTTTGCAAAATGAAGATGCTCTTTTTGACAGTTGCTCTTTTAACATGGCAAATATATTCCTCATGACATTCGCTATGTCTGAAATAAATGGCAAAGCATGTGTTGCTTTTTCACTCTCAACCCAGTCACATTCTAAGAATCTAAGCAGTTCAAAAGAAAAACTCTAAAATTGTTGCTATGTGGCTAAGTTCATGAGATAATTTAAACTCAAAGTTGAGCAAATTCAAACCAAGGACTCCCACTGTCTAAAAGCAAGAGTGAAAGAGATCTCCGTGTGAACCCTCCTAGATCTATAACCTGTTGTGTTGTTTCTCCTACTTAGGTGTCTCACACAGAAGGTGCCCACCCAAGGCTAAGGAACCACAGCTAAACACCTCAACCTTGGAATTTTCTCTTTCTAAATGACTCAATGGGTCTCAGGCAAAGTCTTCTCCACAACCAACAAGTATTCCAGGAAAAATTCTCCATCCCCTTACTTACAATTGTACAACATATAGATTGTTATATTAACCTCGACCTTACATGTACATTTCTCAGAAGAAGCTAAATACACAGAATATATTCATAAAATAATTTTGTTTTACCTTTCTCTGTCCTTTTAAATGTGTTTCGTGACATTATTTATTGTCCTGGATAGAAATGGAAGTTGACACCATCAATTCTCTAGTGACTGTAGGGTCATCACTTCACTTATCACTTATCTTCCCAGTGTTCATTGATATGCTTGAGCAGGCACCAGTAACATCTCCATTTGTACCTGTCACATGCAAGTGTAGCCCAATGGCATCTGCTCATTCCAGGAACATGAAGAGACTCAAACTGTTCATTCAGGTTTTTGACGAAGAAATCTGACCACCTCATAGGTGGAAGGCCACGCGTTCTTTTGGCGTCCTGTGGAATCCAGTCGGTAACAGCTCTAGTTCAGCAGTCATCCCTAAATCGCATTACATGTCCTGCCCATTTGATTTTCATCATCTTGGTAAACGAGACAACATCCTTGATTCTTGATTGTCAATGGAGGTAGGAACTCTGGATTTCTTCTCTCACTTGAGTGAAGTGTGACTCTAAGGTCATAAAAACTTTTAACTATCAATATAAGTGACAAAACACAGTTTTAACTTGGTCATGAGAATGTCAGTCTTATATCCCTATCCCAACTTTAGCTTGATATAAAGTTGAAGCTTATTCCTTCCATAATTTTTTTCCGATGCAGGTGAAAAGTGAGCAGGAAAACAGGTGTGATCATCTGTTGTTTCTGGCCCAGGCCTTTTCTCCCCTCTACAACTAACTCCCAGACTAAAATCAAGGAGAGGAGGGAGGAATAGGACCATAAAAATGACTATTTAACAAGTGCAGCCATGTGTTGATATTAATAATATCCAAGACAATCCAGTCTGCATGGATGGACAGATAGATAGGTAGATAGATAGATAGTAGATAGATGGATGGACGGACAGACGGACAGATGGACAGGCAGGCAGGCAGACTGGCAGACAGACAAACAAACAGACAGACAGACAGACAGATAGATAGGCAGACAGACAGACGGATGGACAGATGACGGACAGATGGATGGATAGACAGACAGATAGATGATAGATAGATGATAGACAGATAGATAGATAGATAGATAGATAGATAGATAGATAGATAGATAGATAGATAGATAGATAGATAGATAGATAGATAGATAGATAGATAGATAGATAGATAGATAGATAGATAGATAGATGGATAGATAGATATGTTCACAATCACCCTCTCCCACTGAGTTCTCCTTAGACTTGAAGTGGAATCTCCTTTCACTTGACCAAACAGGAATTATGAAAAATATGTCTCTATACATTTTTCCTTTGACATGTTCACCTCCCACAGATGAGATCCAATCATCATCCCCTCTACCAGCATCCTACAAAAACACCCAAAAAGAGCCAATCATTTTCACTTTTATAACCTCTATGAGAGTAATCAATGAGTTCTAATTCCTCCCACAATGCTCATTAAGAGGGCTACTACCAAAACAAATAGAAAATAACAAGTATTAGTAAGAAAGAGCCTGGCAAGCTACCCATGTCGTATTTGACATGCCAAATACCAGTAACAATTATAGACCTCATTCCCATGACTTGATGGAATGGTTTTAGGCTCTTTATGTTCCTGGAGCGGGCAGATGCCCTTGGGCTATCTCGCATGTGACAGGACATATTGAGATGTTACTGGTGCCAGCTCGAGCAAATGGATGATCTACGGGAAGATAAAGTGATACAGTGTTATAGTAAGAAAGAGGAAAAATTGTGAACTTCATGCGTTGTTAGTGGAAATGCAAAATATTATTCATAGTAGAACAATTTGTCAATTCCTAAAATAAAAAATTAAAATTACCATGTGACTCAGCAACCCTACTTCTTAGGATATAACCCAAAAGAATCAAAAGCCAAGCTTCCAGACATGTATTTATATTCCCATGCTCTTAGAAATATTGTTCACAGTAGTCAAAAGTCTGCAGCAACCCAAATGTCTATTAACAAATAAGTGGATAAGCAAACAGTTGTATGTATCACCAATGAAATACCATTCAGCCATGAAAAAAAAAGATAAGGAAGAAAAATCTGACACATGCTACAATATCTATGAATATGAGTATAAAGTAACATTGTGATAAATTAAATAAACCTATTATAATAGTACAAGTATTGTATTTTTCCACCTATAGGTGGTACCTAACCATAAAGCCAAAATACCTAGCCAAATTCAGACATAAAGTAGAATGATGGAAGAGGACGGGGAGTTACTGTGCAGAGTTTCAATCTGGGAAGATAAAAAAGTTCTGAACATGGTTGATGGAAGTAATATACAACACTGTGGATGTACTTATTACCACTGGGAAGTGTAGTTTTTTAAATGGTTAAGATGGTAAAATTTAATGTTATGTGTATTTTATCACAATTTGAAATAAAATTTAAAATTAAAACAAAACAATTACAACTCTTTCCGTTGCTATATTCCTTGAAAATATAATTTCTAGTCTAGTTTCAACCAAACTCCCCAATGTAAAAACCTACCATCTACTCTTCAACTACAAGATGTGTTTTAATTTCATATATATTAAAACATGAATAGAGTAGTTTGTCCTAGAATCAGCATTTCCAAGGAAATCAACCACATCTCTAGAAAAGTTACCAAGGGGTGGTCAGTTTACCCTGGAGTCTGTTTCCTCATAATTGTTATATAAGAGTAGAAAACATTTTAGTTTGAAGCATTTCCCAAGCTCCAACTCTTACCAGGCTGATGTAGAAAATAACTTGTCTCTCCGGAACCACTTCTGAATTCAAATTAATGCTCCGAGTCTCTTTGACCCACACCGAATCACTCATCCACACAAAAGAGAGAACTTCTATGCTATAGAAATATTTTCACACTGGAATTTAAAATAGCATCACCTCAACACTTCCAATTACAGAAAACTTTAACACAAGGGGATAAAGTAATTGGTTGCTTATCCCAAAACAATATTTGGGGCTGATTTAAAATCACCACTTGTCATTATTTTTACCCTGTTCTAAATTTAATAGGAGGCACCAAAGCGACACCAGGAAATCCTTGAGAGGGAAACAGTAAATCATTCCGATTATGACAGGAAAAGATTTATAAGCATAATGGAAAAGCATAAATTTGGCAAGTGCAAGATTAAAACATATTATGTATGAAGTCCACTTAACATTAAACTCTGAGCTCTACTACACACAAATACGTGGAATTGTTAACTCTACAGAGATTTCAGAGCTCAGCATTAATAATGGTAGACAAAATACCAGCTTTGTACCAGACTCAAAGCAGAGAAACACTAATCAATATACATTACCAAACCATGCATGATTTGCAGTTCTTCACACAGGGAGAGGGTAATGGGAAATTAAGGATCTAGATGGAACAGCTTAGTAGTTAAGAAAGCCAAAATCATTTTGTGAAATTCCCTGGGTTCAAATTTTAGTTCTGCCACTTATTAGCACCAAAAACCTTTAAGGAGATTCTTAATCCTTCTGGCTCTCCATCTATAAAATGGAAGTAAAAATAGTATCTAATTAATAGAAGGAATGGGGGAAATTCCAGAAATAATGCAACTAAAATTCTAAGCACAGTGTCAAACATTTGGTGGGAACGTCTCAATTAGTGATATCTCTTCTGTAAGAGAAAACCATGGAAACATTTCTTCCATAGGGGTTTGGAAGAAACTTAGAACTGAGTTATATAGGTTTTATTATTGTGACTTGACTAGTTCTTGCCCTCACAAATGCCATCAGAGTGATCTTAAATTAAATCATCAGTAGCTAATTTACAGCAGTCTGACTTAAACCGGAGTGTTCATCAGAATTAACTGGACAATAGGTTCAAGCACAGATTGCTGGACCCTGCTCCTGGAGTCTCCAGTTTCAAAGTTTTGGGGTTCACCTGAGAATTGGGTTCCTCATTTCTAGCAAGTTTCTGTAGGATTCTGATGCTGCTGGTCTGGGAACCACATGAAGGAGAACACACACACCAAACAACATGAGCTCCGGTCTCTCTCCTGTAAAGGGCATAACCCCATCCTGGGGTCCTACCAGCCATTCCCATGACTTACTATAGACCTACTGTCCTTCTACACACCCGCTTTGGTTCCTGTTCAGAATGGTGACCTCAGAGGACCGCCCATGGGCACAGTAAATCTGGAGCTACATTTTGAGCAAAGTTTTCTGAAAACAAAACTAACCACAAGTGTGTGGGAGTCAGAGGTTAGGTAAGACAGAGAAGAGAATAGCGTACTAGTAATTGTTGGAAATGATGATACCAGCCTAGAACTGAGCACTGAATGTCAGCAAAGGAATATACATGATAACCTCTAAACGTATGTATTGCAAGCCACAATATGTAAGAGAAGGGAGAAGGGAAGGAGAGACTGAGAGGAGAATGAGAAAGAGAGAGAGAGAGAGAGAGAGAGAGAGAGAGAGAGAGAGAGAGGAGGCAAAGTGTCTGCCATAGAGGCAGGCTGGGGGAGGGAGAGGAATCAGGGGACATTGGTGGTGGGAAATGGGCACTGGTGGAGGGATGGTGCTGGAACATTGTATTACTGAAACCTAAACATGAACATCTTTGTAATTGTATATCTCATAGTGGTATAATAAAATTTAAATATATATATATATATAAAGCAAAATATTGAAAGTTGGTAGCAGTTTTTAAAGAAGAGAAATAAAAAAAGAAACTGAAAACAACTCAGGAGCATTGGTAGCGAGAAGCTGATGCTGTGGTGGGAGTGAGGCAGTGGAGCACTGTTTGCATGAGGCTCCATCATTAGCGGTGCTGTAAACCACGGTGCCTCAATAAAAATTGGGAGGGAGAATTAACATAAATTTAATACATTTATAAAAAGACCAAAAAGTGACTATTGAGTGATAATCACAGGAAAAAGCTAAGAGGGCAGACCCAGTTCTCTGAATAAAGGCCACCATTAGGAGGGAAGGCAAAACCTGAAGAGTTTCCAGAATGAAGGGTACAGCCCTAAGTTGGTACACAAAAGCCCCATCCTCCAAATATCATCACCTTAGGGCTTAGGGATTCACACATAAATTAAAGTGGGGATATAAATATTCAGTGCATAATAGTTTTAATCTGAATAATAAATAGCTCAACCTAATTGCATGTATGCTCTTATGTATGTATGCTCTTATGTATTGTATGTTCTTATTCTCATTTTGATAGCATTCATACACATGATTATGTTTCAGCATTCATGCACCTGCAGAGAGCAGTGTGGGCACATTACAACTACCCCCAAGGTGCCTTCTTCCATGACTTTACAGAAGAATAAACCAATCAACACCCAAAAGACAAGAGAGAGGGACTCAAGCTCATCTCACTATCAATCAGTGGAACCACTATTATTGGTGTGAGCTGGTCTTGGCTTGAAGCTTGTTCAACTACTACAGCATAAAATGTAACTTCCTTAATAAAAAAGATTAACTTTCTCTTCTAATTTTATCCTTTCTCAAAATAAATTAAAAGTGTAATAAACCTTGAAGAGAGTTTTCCACAAAAAGCATTGGGAATTAGATAAGGCGGGTTCTTTATAAGGCAAGAGGAGAAGACTTATTAAGCCTTGATTTGTTCACACACTACCTCATGATAACAGTACTATATCACTGGCCATGTCAAAACCAGCCATCTGTCTTCCAAAGAAGTCTGATTAAATAATAAATAAGAATGATCCCACCAGGTTAGCTTTCAACTAACCTTCACAAGCAATTGACCTCTTTAGATCTCAAAGGGAACAGAAGAGTTCCTATAGATTAAGTATTTCTATCAATTTCCCCATCACCCCACACCTCCCAGGCTTGCTCTGAAGTCAAGAAAACAAGCGCTCATTATACTACAGTCTCTCATGTGAAAGAGATAGGGTACCTTTTTTAAGGTGTCAGCTACCATCTTCTCCTGACATGCAAGGGAAGCCAGATTCAGCACAACAGGCCATGACAGAGGGCATAAGAAGTAGAAGACAGGGCGTGACCCATCCTACCCAGTAGTTTGCCATTTTATATTATTTCTATTTTTGTTTGGCTACATATGGCAGTGCTCAGGGATTACTACTGGCTCATGCTTCAGGGTTGCTTGGCAGCACTCTTGGCTTCAGAGCAGCCAGCAACTTTCAACTGCTCAGTAACTGTACGTGGCTAGAGGTCAAAACTTTGCCCAGCAAAGCTTTATAAGTCGTTCAGGTCTTAGGTTATAAGTCTTTTAAATCATCGGAGAAAGGCTGGAAAGATAGCACAGGGGGTTAAGGTGCTTACCTTGCATGTGACTGACCCTGTTTCAATTTCTGACACTGCATGGACCCTAGAGGCAGGTGTGGCCCAACACAGGCCCCACCCCCACCCTCGCCATTTGTTTTCAATGAAGAACAGGAGTCCACAAATTACACCCAGGATCCCAGCATATGAAAGATAAAAGGAGGATGACTTGGTCCCCACCCTTGTGAGTTTCCACACGTGTTGTAAAACCTCAGACGCCAAGAAACAAAGATCAAAGGACTGGAATCCCCAGTACTGAAAGTCACCCATTCCCATACATGGCAAGAGCTGGACTAATGGACAAAATGCAGCAGCTGATCTGTTATAGTCAGGCCGTCATGCAACTGATCTGTAGCTTTGGTGACAGAAGTTGGCCTATCACAGCAGATACTAAATATGAATGCTCCTCTCCACCCCCAGCCAGAACAGACAGGACTGTTGACTTCAGGACATATTCTCTCAGTATTTGGGAGGAAAAGTATAGAGGAGCTATGTAGAGTGACGGAGCGATATCGAGCCCAGCAGGTAGGGCATTTGCCTTGCATGTGGCCAGCCCATGCCAGCCCAGGTTCCATCCCCAGCATCCCATATGGACCCCAAGCACCACCAGAGTTATTCCTGAATGTCAGAGCCAGGGAGAAACCCCTGAGCATTGCCGGGTATAACAAAAAAAAAAGTATAGAGGAGCTATGATAGAGTGACTGAGACATATCAGTACTCATTCACCATAATAACGCTCCAACTAAAAACACAGCAAAATATGTCATTGACAAACAATAATCCTCCCAAGAGCTCACAGACGACAGTCTAAAATCCATATTTTACAAATGGGAAGACCAGGGCTTAGAAGAGAGCTAAAAAGAGCTCAAAAAACATTTCTTTGTGTTGTATTCAGGAAATCTGGGTTCAATCCAGGAACTATATAGCCCCCCCAAGCACCACCAGGAGAAACCCCAAAGTATGGAGCCAGTAGTAGTCCCTAAGCACTGTAAGGACAGTGCAGCCCAAACAAAAATAGAAATAATGACAGAAAATGATCACGCCATTGGACAGAGTTGGTCATGTCCACTGTGCCTCCTGCTTGTAGTTCCTGTCCCTCCATGATGGGCAATTATGCCAAACCCGGCCTCCTCTCCCATCAGTGCCCTGGTTTCCTCTCACTTCAGGAGAGAGGCACAGGGTGATAGCACTGGAACTCAGTGAGGAAGGGATGATAGCAAAAGACAAGGCCCAATCATAGGGCATAACAAACTTTTAAGTCTCAGTCTCCTACCTGGAGATTTGGGAATCTATTTCTACCCAACTAACTCATTCCTCATATATCACTTGTATCACTCATCTTCCCATTGTTCATCCATTTGCTCAAGCGGGCACCAGTAACATCTCCACACGTCCCTGTCACATACTACAGTAGCCCAAGGGCATCTGCTTGCTCCAGGAACATGAAGAACCTCAAACCATTCATTCAGGTCATGGGAATGAGGGCTATAATTGTTACTGTTTTGGGCATATCAAATACGACATGGGTAGCTTGCCAGGCTCTGCTGTGCAGGTGGAATACTCTCGGTAGTAGGTAGGCTCTCAGTTTGTGCATTTACTGATGAACCGCAATGGGGAAAGATTGATTTTTCTCTTGGGTGGAGCTCTGACAAGATGTGGAGCCCGGATATTGAAAATGGCTGTTCTCATGGTGCTGGGGGGTTCCAGTACAGTGAAACTGCGAATGGCTCATTAAATCAGTTATGGTTCCTTCAGTCACTCACTCCTCTCCTACTTGGACAACTGTGGTAATTCTAGAGCTAATACATGCCGACAGGCGCTTACCCCCTTCACGGGGGATGCATGCATTTATCAGAACAAAACCAACCCGGTCAGCCTCCCCTCAGCTCTGGCAGTGAGGGCGGGGTGCCTGTAGCTTTGGTGACTCTAGATAGCCTCAGGCGGATTGCACACCCTTCTCGCGAGAACGATTCCCAGGGCTCCTCATATATATTGAGCATTTATGAGGCAATTGATAGTAATTCCTGCCCACCCTACCCAGCCTACCCAATCCCCACCACACCACACCACACACACACACACACACACACACACACACACACACACACACACACCAAACTTTGTCTTCTTTATTACTCTCTCCCTTAGGAACACCTGAGGGGCAAGAATTATTTAAGGGACAGGATCAGATGGGACCAGGGAGGTTTTAAACTTCTTAGTCACCATTCCAACATGAGAAAATAAAATGCCACTCTGATTCTAATACCAAACATCCATATCATTTTATGAGTTTTTCCTGGCCAAGTTTTATGATAACCTTCTGAATGATTAGTATCCCCCATTTAATCTATTTAGAAGCTTGGAAAAACAAAATATGCAAGCTGTTAAGGTAGAAGTGGATTGACGCTCAAGTCTCTTTGACCCTTGATGGTGATGTCACTCTTTCATGTTTTAGTCCTTACTGATCCGAGATAATCACTTGATCACTTGACACCCCATTATTCACCAATTTGCTCGAGCGGGCACCAGTAATATTTCCATTTGACCCTATCACATGCCAGTGTAGTCCAATGGCATCTGATTGCTTAAGGAATAATACTCTTTCAAATATGAATTCACTTTCTTCCGAAGCAGAGGGCCACTCCCAGAAAGAACGCTCTAGAATGTAGACAACATGCACGATTTCTTCTGTTGCATCACTACATCCCTGTCTGTGTGTCCTTTCACACCTTGTGTCATCCGCATCACTAGAGTCCTCTTTGTCCAGATGAGAACCGGCTCCCCAGAATAATGACAGTTAGTACGTGTCCTGCAGCTGTCCAGAGTTAAGCACAATTGGACAATAGAGAACGACTGAAAGACAGCAAAACTAACCAAAGCTCTAGAAAACCCCAGAAGGCCATGAAACAGAGGTTTAAGCACCTACTCAGTGCTAGAATTCTACTAAAGTCCATCTTGTAGGTGGCACATAGTTAAATTCTTTTTGGAAACAACAGGGACCTGAGCAGCTGAAGAAGAGATAAGCTCAAGAAGAGAAGCCACAGTTCACATGAGACCACTGCGCCAAGAAACAGTGTGAGGGGCTGGAGTAATACGACAGTGGGGAGTGTCTTTGCCTTGCATATGGCTGGCTGACCCAGGTTTGATTCCTGGCATCCAATATGGTCCCCTAAGCAACCAGGAATAATTTCTGATGGCAGAGCCAGGAGTAACCCCTGAGCATCACTGGGTGTGCCCCAAGAATCAAAAAGAAAAAGCAAAGAAAAAGAGAAAAAGAAATAGTGTGAACAACACGTTCTGACAGCTCCAACGTGAGGAAGCAGGTCCTCATGGGAACATGTCAGAGGAGAGCTCCCAGTGAGCCTAAGAAAAGCCCAGTAGATGACAGAAAGTAATTCCAGCTAAAATATCAGTAACTGAAAATGGCAGAAGGGAAAGTGCGTTTAGAGGAAAGACTTCAGGGGAGACACAAGCTGGTGGGGATGACTCAGTTCCTCCACACCAACTGTTCGAGCATCTCTTCTAACCATTCCAAGTTTCTCTGCTAAACATATCCAGTTAACTGGCTCACTTGGAGTTTTTTTTTTCTTGTCTTGTATTCAACTAATTCCATTCACCAGCTATTGAAGACACAACTTTCATTTCACTGTGACCCGCTACCTGTTATGTTGATCATTTCAACCTCTGAATTACCATAAGCTCTTAGAGCTGAGCCCCCAACCCAGCTATGATTTATTGTTGATTTCTTTCCGAGCAGGTTCTGTAGGTAGAGACCACCATTGCTCTTTCCTTAGATATTTTACTGCATCCTGAGCTTCACAGATAGTCATTCATCTCTGCTGAGAGGCATGAAAAATTAATAGAGAGGAAAGGAGGAAGGGCTACTCAGAAATGTTCCTCTGAGAGGCCCCAAATTGAGCCTCATACACCTATTCTCATGCATCTCGTCCCTAGAATTTAAATCAGTATTTTTAGGCCATTTAGATTTACGTTCTGGCTTATTCTTTCTGAGAATCACTTTGTCTCCATTATTTTGGTTTGGTTTGGTGTTTTGTTTCTTGTCAGGATTCCCAGAACCAATTAACATTTTTTAAAAACTTAGAAAAATGCAACACACAAAAAAACCAGATTGGGAGGATAGAGGCCCGCTGTTCTAGCACCATCTCTCCAAGACAAATATAAACAGACACTAAGACTTTCCTCATTTCTAGTCTACTTTGCTATCAAATGACAATATTCATTTCATGTATCTCACACAGGATTAATGGCCAACTCAAATGAACACAGCTTCTTACAACATATTAAACAAGCTCATGTATTGACCTTATGTTAGTTCTTTCCATCATTACTTCTTTTGTTTTATATTAAAGCATTTCACTTGAAATGGAAAGCTTCGCTATCTTTGACTCCATGTAAAAAGAGGCTGTTCAGCCGGAAGAGAGACACTTCAGACCCACAGCTGTGGTGGCAATCTTAGACAAGAGACACATAGAAACAATCTTAGACAATAATGGAAGTAGGCCAGGTCCTTCCCAGGATCTTTCACGTTTATACACTGTAATGATCATTCTAGTTGCAACAAACTGGGAGGTTATGGGGAATGGGGATTTATGATGTCACACTAGAACGCGCTACTGAATATGCACACAGAGACATCATAAGCCATTAATATTTGTAGGGCAAGCCACAAAGTGTAAGAGAAGAGAGAGAGAAATACAGGAGAGAGACAGAGAATAGAAAGAGAAAGAAAATGTGCCTGCTATAGAGGCAGGCTGGGGTTGGGGTGGGGGAGTGTTTGGATGTGGGTGGTGGGAATGGGGCACTGGTAGAGGGATGGGTGCTGGAACACTATATGACAGAGACCCAATTATGAACATCCTTGTAATTGTATATCTCACAGTGGTATAATAAAAAAATTTTTAAAAAGAGGCTGTACATTTGCTAGTAAAGCCAGGGCTCATTTCTCCACCAGGAAGCTGCCAAGCACACGACAGTGGAGAGAAGGAATCCCTATGTGGTCATACAAAGTACATGCCCTCTGCAGCTACATGCTGCTCTCTCCTTTACCCAAACAAGCCTAGACAAGTCCTTGTGTTGAAGGAAAAAATGGCTACCTCCTTATTCATTTTTCCTTTGCATACAAAGGAAAAGCAAACTAGAAGGAAGAGTTCTGGTTTTGCCAATCACATATAAAAATTACAATAGACACTGGTAGAACTTTACAAGAAGAAAACAGCCAACCCCATCAAAAAAAATGAGGAGGAAGAAAAATGAACAGAAATTTCCAAAAAAAGAAGAAATTCAAATGGCAAAAAGGCATATGAAAAAGTGCTCTCCATCATTAATCATCAGATAGTTGCACATTAAAACAACAATGAGATATTATCTCACACCACAGTGACTGGCACACATCCAAAACAGGAGAGACAACCAGTGCTGGCATAGATGCAGGGAGAAAGGAACTCTCATCCACTGTTGGTGGGAGTGCCGACTTGGAAAACAATATAGACACTCCTCCAAAACCTTGATATTGAGCTCCCATTTGACCCAGCAATACCACTCCTGGGACCCAAAAACACACAGCAGAAACACAATCTGCACTTCTATATTCATTGCAGCACTATTCACGATAGCCAGAATCTGGGAACAATCTGAATGCCTGAGAACAGAAGACTGGATAAAGAAACTATGGTGCACAATGGAATATTATGCAGCTGTCAGAAAAGATGAAGTCATGAATTTACCTGAAAATAGATGGACATAGTGACTATCATGCTGAGTGAAATTAATCAGAAGGAAAAGGACAGATATACAATGACTACATTCATTAGTGGGATGTAAATATATACCAGTGTTCCACTAATTGTGGTAAATGGTAACACCAGACTAGAACTGAGCATTGAATGTACACAAAGTGATTTACATGATAATCCCTAAATGTCTTTAGGCAAGCCACAATGTGTAAGGGGGGGGGGGAGTGCCTGCTATAGAGGCAGTGGGAGGGGAATGTGGGGACATTGGTGGTGGGAATAGGGCACTGGTGGAGGGACGAGTGCAGAAACACTGTATGACTGAAACCTAATCATGAGCTTCTTTGTAATTGTATATCTCATGGTGGTATAATAAAAAAAATTTAATTGCAAAAGACCCAAACACAGTAAATTGGTAACAAGAGTGTCAGAAGTTAACATCTGTTACATGTTCAGGGTGTCCCAGGCTCCATACTAATAATATATAAGTAATGAAATTTGGAAGTCTCTGCTTGTTGCTTTAGTTTTTGCTTTGTTGTCATTGGAGCAAGAAGAGCGGCTTGTTTGATTTTTCTGCTCTAAGTTTTCCAGGAAAGCTATATTAGACTTTCTATATTCATGGGTGGTAAAGAATCTCACCAAGGAAGATCTTAGTTTTACTCCCTAAATCTTTTAAGGGGATCAGTAACATACTAGTTTTCAAAGGCCTTTCTTTTTTCATTTTAAAATTGTAGACTCAGAGCTGGAAAGAGTGCAGTGGGTAGGGCACATGCCTTGCACACAGCAGATTGGGTTTAATCCTCTGCAACCTAAGTCTTCCTGGTGCCACACCCCCAGCACCTGTAATTACTGTGTGTAGAGCCAAGAATATCCCCTGAGCATTGCTAGGTGAGTCCCAAAGAACAAAAAATAAAATAAAATTATAGATTATGAGGCATTGAGCTAAAGTTCAGGGGATAGTGCACTTGCCTTGTGCACTGCTGATCCGGTTTCACCTCCAGCATCTCATATGGTCCCCTGAACACCACCAGGAGTAATTCCTGAATTCAGAGTGAGAAGTCAGCCCTGTGCATTACTGGGTGTGGCCCTAAATAACTAAAAAAGCAAACAAAATATATTGTAGACTCTTTAAAACCAAAGTAATCTCTGCAGTGTGTTTGGAGGCTTCAATATGAAGTGTCAGATGGTCCAGGTCTGCTCGCCCTCTGGATCTTCCCTCTTCCCTGTGCTTTGTCTGCAGGAAAGGGGCAGAGATGGATGGTAGATTTGGCCCCATAATGACCCTAGCGGGTGGTGGTGTTTGCTCCAGCTACACTGTTCCTCTCTAGAAGCCCCATCACTTCTACCCTTCCTCAGCCACCACACTGCAGAGCATCCTGACAGGAAGGCCTTGAGCCAAGTGAACTTCTTGGGAACACGGAGCCCCTCCATACCTTAGCGCATCTCACCCGGCCCTGCTGCATGGGAGCAGTGTAACTCCATGGTTTATCACAATAAGGTCAACAGCTTGGAGTAGTGGATGCTCCTGACAACTTCAAACAAGGCAGCGTCTCAGAGGTCTTCACAAGGGTGCAGAAGGGGAAGAAAAGGCATCAGTAGCCAATGGCACCCTGTCCTCTTCCAGTGCCTCTCTCATACCCATAACGCTAGTGATGAGAGAGCCATGGGGAAGCTCATAGGCATATTACGAAGAAGGGGTTGGTCCCAGAGATAACGCTCCTTGGAACTCAGATTGGGACTACAACTTTTTGTTTTCATTGTGGTCTTTACCATGTTTCTGTAAAACAAGAAAAACACCCCTAGACATTATACAAGCATTATTCACTTTAATATTCAAATCACTTGCTTGAAGAAAACACTCTTAGCCCCATTTTATGGATTAGGTTACTGGTGCTTTCAAACAAAACAGAAGCCTGCCAGCCCCACCCCCAGCCATCACTATGATTATTAGGTTCAGATGCTCCATCACAGTTGGTGACTGAAATGCCTAGAAGTTTTGGCACCCAAGGAGCACTGGATATACCTGTCTTAGGGCAGAAGCGTCATCCTCTAATGAAAGGAAAACACTTCTTAATACAATGGCTGACTAGAGTTTCAGAAAGAAAGGACACAACATGATCACTTTGGAGGAAATTGTCCTTACAGGAGTCTAAGAGAAAAATAATTTTAAAAATTTTTTAAACGGGGATATGTCCAAGGGACACAGAGCTAACCTGAAAGATCTGATATTAGGCAAGACTGAAACAATTGAAGGATTAAGTAACAGTATGGATTGCAATCCAAGTATGCAATGAATAGATGAATGCATGCTGACGCTGAATTAATACATAAATGTATAAAAGGGAACAAATATTTCTTGTAAAAACTTTCTACATAACGAGAATTATACCCTCCTCTTCTTCTCTCAAGCTAAAGTGTTGTGGACTAAGTGATTCCAATTCAGAAAGTGGGACATGGAAGCTATACACAAAGGTTAATTAAAAATGGATTAAAACTGCCATATCAAACCAGTATCTATTACATACATTGATGAATCATAGGAAGGACGATCTCAATATTGACCTTAGAGAAGTCTTCAGTAATACAACCTCATTGGCAAAGAAAACAAAAGCAGAAATAAACTAATGGGAATACATCAGACTAAAAAGCTTCTGCACTGCAAAAGAAATGAGGCCTAAAATAAAAAGACACCCTAGTGACGGGAGAAAATATTCACACATCATACATCAAAGGGCTAATATCCAAGATATATAAAACATTCTCAAAGCTCAACAACAAACAAAAGGAACAAGCATATCAAAATGGGGAGAGAAGCTGAACAGACACTTCCTCAAAGATAAAGATGGCCCACAGGCACATGAAAAAGTGCTTCTCATCACTGGTTATCAGGGAAATGCAATTCAAAATGACAGTGGGGTTCAGCCAGCAAGAATGGCTGGTATCAAAACATCCAGAAATAGTAAGGGGCAATGTGGCCCCAAAAGGCAAGTCTCAGTCACTGCTGATGGAATTGCTGCTTGGTTGAGCCTCTTTGGAAAATGGTGGTAAGCAAACAGTTCTCAACGCATTAAGAATAGAGCTTCCATGTAACCTGTGATTATACTCCTAACCATCTATGCCAAAAACACAAAAATGTTCGTCTGAAAGGCCTTGTGTTCATCTCACCACCGTCTACAGGAACCAAGATCTGAAAACAACTCACATGCCTAACAACAGCTAGGAGGCTAAAATAATGGTGTCCATACAGACAACAGAATACTACTCAACTGTGAGAAAAAATGAATCTTGTAGTTTGTTGCAACACTCATGGAATTAGAGTGAGTCTTGCTGAGTGAAGTAAGTGAAGTCTTGCTGAGTGACGTAAGCCAGAAAGAAAAGAACAAATACCAGATGATTTCACTCATATGCAGGATATATATAAACAGAGCAAGAGATTAGACAGTGGGAACAAAGGACCAAGATATGATCAACGGAACAGTAAAGTGAGAATAATGAGGGACCTTGGTAGAGAGATCCTGGCACTCTGGTGGCAGACAAGGAAAAGTCGCAGAGCAAGTGTGAAACAATCTCATACTATTGTAATTTATGATACCTTAATTAAAAACAACTTAGGGGAAAATATTAAACATGTAAGGAAAAAATTAGTTTTGAAGAAACCTGGCAAATATCACCTTAACAAATTAGCAAAGCTTATAATGCCCAGTGGTGCCATCTAGTTATCATGTACCTACAGATATAATTTCAGAAGAACCCTCACCTCTTGGCATTTCTCCTAAAATATGGCAGTATAATCAGGAAGAAAAATCACAATTTGGACCACATGTGACAAAATATATTGTCTCCTCAAAATGACCAGTGTTACGAAAATGAACAAAACTGAGAAACTGTCATAAAATAAATGAAATGCAATATCTTGGATGGGACAATGGAACATAAAGGGGACATTAGTGAAAAAACTGATAAAACATGGAAAAAATCTAGAGCTTAATTCATAGAAATGTATCAGTGTCAGTTTCTAGGCCTTGGCAAATACCACATGGACCATAGGTAAGGGATGTACAAGAACATTTCACTAGGTTTGCAGCTTTTCTGTCGATCTAAAACTACTCTAAAATTATAAAGTTATTTTCTTTTTTTTTAATTTTTTATTTTTACAATTACAAGGATATACAATTAAAAAGTTCATATTTGGGTTTTGGTCATACAGTGTTCCAGCACCCATTCCGCCACCAGTGCCCATCTCCCACCACCAACATCCCCGGTTCCCTCCCCCCTCCCCCAGCCCTCCTCCATGGCAGGTTTGTAAAGTTATTTTCAACTGAACAACCTTTTGAAAAAACACATGTATTCTTAAGTATGTTTCCTGTTATCAAATACATTTATAACTAGAATTAGAAATAAAACTAAGGTGACTCCTACAAATATCAATCTGCTGACTAAAAAGCATCCCAGTTTTCCTTCTTTCTCCCTTCTGTACCCTTTTGTTTTTTGTTGTAATGACAGTGCTCACACACACACACACACACACACACACACACACACATAATTCAGTCTCAGTACTGAGGACCACAAATGGCAGCACCATAGAATTATACCTGTCTGATAGATCAGTGGTGGGGCTCCAACTCACAAACTTATGCCTACAACGAAGTATTCTACCTAATTAGCCCCAGGTCCTAATATCCTTTTTCTTACAGAAACTAAGCCTGGGTGACAAATTACCATACTCAATTTTCAACTTCTCTGAAAATATGTGATAATTTACAGAGAAATAAAAAATAATTCTGAGACCAGAGAAATATTATAGGGTATAAGGCATGTGTTGTGCACACTGCCAACCCTGAATCCCAGGCTCTGCCAGATACAGCACCAAGTACCAGCTAAGTGGTACAGGCAATCCCTGGCAGCACAAAGTCAGAGCAACAGTGTATCAGCCCCCAAATGATACAGGCAAGGCAGAAGTGGCAGGTCTCTGTGCTCATTCGCTATACCCAGGTTCTTCAATATTTTCATACTTTAAAATATTGAATAATAAAGATGCTCAGACTCAGAATTGGAAAGCAGAAAATTTTACTGGAAAGTAGAAGAGAAAAGAAAAGAAGCTCCCCAATTGGGGAGGAACCTAGTGCATCCAAGGACCTTCCCATCGAATCCCTACTCTGACTTAAGACTTGTCAATGGGTCCCCCCAGACCTCTTTAGCACTGCTTGGGAGAACCCCAAGCCACCCAAAGCAAATATTCTGCTGACAATGTTTCTAATCCTTTATATGAACATGTTGTATTAAATGAGATTATTTTAGCATTCATTCAAATTTGTGAACATAGACACAAATAGAAAATTATAATGAACGTACGTGTGCCAAAGTCTTTGCTTCATCTGTAATCAGCATCTTTCCAATTTGAATGTACGCATTTCTAAAGATATTTTAAAGCAAATCCTAGCCATATGTCTTGCTACCCGTGTATCAAATTGCTTTCCTTTATAGAACTACCATATCTTTTGCACAATCAAAAATATTAATTAACTGTTACACCATATCACAGAAAACACATTCCATATTCAAATGTACTCAATTAGAAAGTCTTTTTAATAGAAACTCACTTTAAGAAAGATGACATTTGGTTTTTATAAAAGCTAGAATGTGCTCTCTACACCTGCAAGGCGCACAGTTGTGCTGATTTAATGGGGCTATCAGGGACTGAGACTAACATGGTCCAAGATGAAAGAGGGATCTACTGGTCAGGAATGTGGAAAGTTCTTGAGAAACCATAACCCAAACTAGCAAAAATGTTAATAATAGCATCTAATTAGTACATGAAAACAACCAACCCATGTAGTGATTCATTTTCTGCAGGAATGAGAGTATAAGGTGCCAGTGTCAAAAGCAGGGAATGAGACCTAGGGGATCAGTGAATACGTTGAAAGTACAGTGACTGGATTTTGCAGTTTCATTATTCTTTCTCAGGTTCTTCCTTACTCAATCTCATTTTTAAAACTTTGTCCAATACCTGTGTCTAACACCATGCACAAAAATCAGATCAAAATGGATTAAAGATCTCAATATCAGACTTGAATCCATAAAGTACATTGAAGAAAATATAGGAAAAACCCTCCACGACATTGAAGCTAAAGGCATCTTCAAAGGTGAAACATCACTAACAAAGCAACTAGAAGAAAAGATAAACATATGGGACTACAAGAAACTAAAAAGATTCTGCACCTCAAAAGAAACAGTGACTAAGATACAAAAGCAGTCCACAGAATGGGAAAGGTATTCACCCAATACCCATCTGAAAAGGGGTTAATATCCAGGATATATCAGGCACTGGTAGAACTTTACAAGAAGAAAACAAACAACCCCATCAAAAAATGGGGAGAAGAAATGAACAGAAACTTCAGCAAGGAAGAAATCCGAATGGCCAAAAAACATATGAAAAATGCTCATCATCACTAATCATCAGAGAGATGCAAATCAAAACAACAATGAGATACCACTTTACACCACAGAGACTGGCACATATTCAAAAGAGCAAGAACAACAAGTGCTGGCGTGGATGTGGGGAAAAGAGAACACTCATCCATTGTTGGTGGGAATGCCAGCTGGGGCAGCCTTTCTGGAAAACAATATGAACATTCCTCCAAAGACTAGAAATTAAACTCCCATTTGACCCAGCCATACCACTCCTGGGAATCTACTCTGGGAAACCAAAAATATGCAGCGGAAACACCATCCCTACTTTTATGTTCATAGCAGCATTATTCACAATAGCCAGAATCTGGAAGCAACCAGAGTGCCCAGAAAATTGATGACTGGACAAAAAAGCTTTGGTACATCTACACAATGGAATACTATGCAGCTGTTAGGAAAAATGAAGTTATAAAATTTGCCTATAAATGGATGGACATGGAGAAGATTATGTTGAGTGAAATTAGCCAGAAGGAGAGAGACAGATACAGAATGACTGCATTTATCTGCATAACATAAATATATATGTACATATTATGATACCAATATCCAAGGTCAAGTGAAACATATATCAGGAGTTCTTGTCAAAGGTAGAAATTATCACAAACGTGTGGGAGTCAGAGGCTAGGTAAGACAGAAAATGGAACAGTGTACTAACAATTGTCGAGGGTACTAATGCCAACCTAGAACTGAGCATTAAATAGAGCCAAAAGATACACATGACAACCTTTTAATGTATGTTCTGTAATCCATAGTCTGGGGGGGAAGGAAAAGAGAAAGAGAGAGAGATGGAAAGAAATAAAGAACCTGCCATGGAGGAGGGCTGGGGGATGGGGGAGGGAACCGGGACATTGGTGGTGAGAGATGGGCACTGGTGGCGGGATGGGTGCTGGAACACTGTATGACCAAAACCCAAATATGAACTTTTTAATTGTATATCTTTGTAATTGTAAAAATAAAAAATTTTTTTTAAATTGCCTATAAATGGATGGACATGGAGAAGATTATTTTGAGCAAAATTAGCCAGAAGGAGAGAGACAGATACAGAATGACTGCATTTATCTGCATAACATAAATATATATGTACATATTATGATACCAATATCCAAGGTCAAGTGAAACATGTATCAGGAGGTCTTGTCAAAGGTGGAAATTATCACAAACGTGTGGGAGTCAGAAGCTAGGTAAGACAGAAAATGGAACAGTGTGCTAACAATTGTCGAGGGTACTAATGCCACCCTAGAACTGAACATTAAATAGAGGCAAAAAGATACACATGACAACCCTTTAATGTATGTTCTGTAATCCATAGTCTGGAGGGAAGGAAAAGAGAAAGAGAGAGAAAGGGAAAGAAATAAAGAACCTGCCATGGAGGAGGGCTGGGGAGGGGGGAGGGAACCAGGGAGTTGGTGGTGGGAGATGGGCACTGGTGGCGGGATGGGTGCTGGAACACTGTATGACCAAAACTCAAATATGAACTTTTTAATTGTATATCTTTGTAATTGTAAAAAATAAAAAATTTAGAAAAAAAAAAGAACAACTTAAAAGAAGACCACGAGGAAGCCAAGTTAACTCTTTTGTGACTCCAAAACCAAAAGCCCTGCTTCTGAGGGGCGGGTCTATTCCCCCGCCACCTATGCAGGCTGTGGTGGAGAGAACAGTGTCCTTCAAGCTCGGAGACCTGGAGGAGGCCCCGGAGTGAAAGCGGCTTACTAGTGTGGACCTCAAAGAGGAAACCAGCATTGATAGTGCCATGAGCGGTGCGGTGCAGTTGCCGAGTGGGAAACTTGTGCAGTTTAATCAAGCCGTCAGTAATCAGATCAACTCCAGCAGCCACTACCAGTATCATACCGTGCATAAAGATTCTGGCTTATACAAAGAGCTGCTCCACAGCTGCATCTTGCCAAGGTGGGGGACTGCATGGGAAGACTCTGGGGACAAACCCCTGCGGCGTAACAATAACTACACATACTACACCGTGGCCATTTGTGGCATGCCGCTGGATTCATTCTGTGCCAAAGAAGGTGAGCAGAAAGGCAACGCGATGTAGAAGCTGACATGGCCCAACGCAGACAGCAAGAAACGCATCCCCATGGACAGTTATACCAGTTACTGTAGCGCTGTGTCTGACACTCACTCCGCCTCCGAGATGGACATGAGTGTCAAGACAGAGCTGGGTCTGGGTGACAGGAAAGGCAGCAGCGGCTCCCAGGAAGAATGGTATGACCAGGACAAACCAAAGTCTCTCTTCTTTTCCAATTCCTATAGATCCTCACAGCCTGCTTTGGGTCATTTGCCCATGGTGGCAATGGGACGCCAGCAATGCCATTGGTCCTCTGGTTGCTTTGTATCTGATTTATTACACTGGAGATGTTTCTTCCAAAATGGCGACCCCCATATGGCTTCTGCTGTAAGGGAGGTGCTGGTATCTGTATCGGTCTGTGGGTTTGGGAAAGGAGAGTGATCCAGACCATGGGGAAAGATCTGACTCCCCATCACACCCTCAAGTGGCTTCAGTATTGAACTGCCATCTGCCCTTACTGTGGTGATTGCATCCAATATTGGTTCTTCCCTTAAGTACAACACATTGTAAATATGGATTTTTTCCCATCAACATGCTGAGAGACCCAAGATGTACCATTGGTGATACTAAGTTTTGATGGCGAGTCCTGTCGCAAGAAGCCAGAGGAACCCCCACACCATGAGGGCCGCCATTATCCACATCCGGACTCCCCCTCTCCTCAGAGCTCCACCCAGCAGAAGAGCTGATCACAGCCCGGCTCATCACCAACCCACCCTGCAGCAATTTTTTCCAAGCCCGGCCCAGGTATGCTGATCCAGAGACTCACACACACGGACAGAGGTGCTACTTGCTCTCCCTGTGCCCAGCTGATCATGAGGCATCCAGGAGGTATGGCGGGTTCTAGTCCTGGCCCGTTACTCCAGCAGAGCCTTGCAAGAAGCCAGAGGAACCCCCCACACCATGAGGGCCGCCATTTTCCACATCTGGACTCCCCTCTCCTCAGAGCACCACCCAGCAGAAGAGCTGATCACAGCACGGTTCATCAATAAATGCTTGAGTTCTGAGGTGACTACTAGATTATCCCACCCACACGGCAGAGCCTGGCAAGCTACCCGTGTCATATTTGACATGCCAAATACCAGTAATAATTATAGACCTCATTCCCATGACTTGATGGAATGGTTTGAAGCTTTTTATGTTCCTGGAGCAGGCAGATGCCCTTGGGCTATCTCGCATGTGACAGGACATATTGAGATGTTACTGGTGCCCGCTTGAGTAATCGATGATCTATGTGAAGTCAAGTGATCAAGTGATCAAGTGAACACATTTATCTCTCTCAATTCTGCTTTTTTCTTCTTAGCCCGTGTTCTCTCTTGAAAATGTCTCTCTCATTTATTTGCATGACATAAATATACCAGGTGATCTTACCAAAAGTGGAAATTACCATAAGCGTGTGGGAGTCAGAGGTTAGGTAAGATAGAGAAGGGCCACATGTGTGAATAAATGTCAAAAGGTCTGATACCAACATAGAACTGAGCACTAAATACAGGCAAAAAAATGCAAATGATGGCTTCTAAGTGTATGTAGTGCAAACCACAATGTAGGAAAAGGAAGAGAGAGAGAGGGAGAGAGAGAGGAGATAAAGAACCTGCCATTTAGGCAGGCCGTGGGAGGGGGAGGGAATTGGGGACATGGGTGGTTGGAGATGGGCCCTGGTGGAGGGCGGGGTGCTGGAACACTGTGTGACTGAAACCTCTAAACGTGAACACCGTTCTAATTGTATATCTCATGGTGGTATAATAAAATGCTTAAAAAAAAAAAGCTTTGTCCAATAAATCCTGACCCTCGAGGTGTTGCAGGTGTGGCTGCAGTGCCCGGCTACATCGGCAGGTTGCAGACAGGGAGACAGGCTTGCCTACACCCACAGGCTCTGCCCCATGGGCCCTGGATAGTTGATGATCTGACATAGAAAAACACTGGAACCCCTGGGATGAACCCAGAGCCACAGCAGAACCTGGCAAGCTACCCATGGTGTATTCTATATGCCAAAAACAGTAACAATAACGGACCTAATTTCCCAATGAATGGAGGCGTTACTGGCACCTGTTTGAGCAAAGCGATGGACAACGAAAGACAAGTGACAAGTGACAAATCCAATAATAGAAAGTTACTTAAGTTTCACATGACTAAGGAAGACTTGAATCTACACTTATTAAAGCAGACAAGGTCAAGGGCTCAAGGGGTTAAGATCCAAAGTAAAGAATCTTCCCATGTCTAGAAAAATGAATTAATTATAACTCCTTTAAAAATTATTTTACAAAAGAGAATCTGTACATATTCTTTATTTCATGAAGAGTTGACAAGGACCCATGGACAAAAAAAAACGAATAAAAAAACCTCTGTCAAATGAAAAATGCGCGAGTAACTTTTCAGCCAAACAACTAGAGGCCCCCTGAATGATTTTGGCCAAGTTCATCAACCTTCGAGCGTTCAAGGGAAATGTTCTCAATAGGAACAAAACCATTTTAAAGCTCACTCATCACTCAAATTGCTATCATGGTGCCACATGAGCAGTGGTTTGTTATATAGAATGATCATAAGCATAGGTTTGCTGAATTGAATGATTCAAGGTTTTCTGAATATGCTTGATGGAGATTGACTACCGTATCAAATGTAGCATCTATTTTAAATGATTGAAAACTATGAAATGGTGCTGAGACCACATTATTCTCCATCAAGCATAGAGTCGGGCATGATTCCATATGTTTAACCTTCCATAGACTTAACTGTTTTTAAATGCTGGGAAGACCAAAATATCCATCAATGTGAGGTGAGAAGAGATAGCTTCACATTATCCCAGAGGATGGCTGGTAGCCAACATTCGAGATCTAAAAGTTTTCATGCAAAGTAGTATTGTGGTCAGATGGTTTGAAACTCAGAGACATGCATGGTACCACCAAATATGGGGCTATAGACCTAGTGAAAAGTCCTGTGCTATGGAATCAAGCTAGGTGCCCAATGACAAATAAATGGATTGTGAAGATGTGGTATATATATATTTTATCATTCCTTGCAGCTGCAAGGAATGATAAAATCATGCAAAGTGCAGCAACATGGGTAAAACTGAAGGTACCATGTTGAGTGAAGTGAGCATAAGTCAGAAGGCGAAAGACAAACAGGATAATCTCACTTATCTATGGCTTTTAGAATACTGGATGAGAGAATTGTAACAAAAGGTAGATGCTTATATCATCCTTGAACCCAGTGTTTAGAGAGGAGGCAGACAGAAAAGGAAAGAAATCAAGGGGGGAAGAGAACATTGAACAAGAAATAATGGTTGAACAGGCATCAGGGCTTCAGTTACACTAGTGATATGAGCGAAGCACAGTCATACAAAACAGATGTAACAGAACTGAAAACATGAGATCTAGGTGGTAACCACTGAAACTTTATAATGTGCCTGTCACGCAACCATCAGTCACTTTGTAAATCATCGTTCTTTAATAAAAAGCTTTTTTTTTAATTCTCTATTAGAAAGAAAAACAATAAGATTCCAGGGACCGGAGGGGATAGCCCAGCAGGTAGGGTGTTTGCCTTGCGCGCAGCCAGCCTGTGCCGCCCAGGTTCGATCCCGGCATCTCATATGGTCCTCCGAGCACTGCCAGGAGTGATTCCTGAGTGCAGAGCCAGGAGTAACCCCTGAGCATTGCTGGTGTGACCCAACAAAAAAAAGAAAAACAATAAGATTCCAAAACATGTAACTGGTCAGAGTTACTTACTAATCTGATAAAAGTCTATGTAGATCCCTGGATCCAATACTTCAGTTTTTGAACATCATGAATAAATTCTAAATATTAAAGCAAAAAAAACAACCTTGTAGACTTTTCCTCAGGCTGCAATACAGTATTCAGCAGATTGGTCTTTAATTCATAATATAATTTTAAAAATAGATGATTTTATAACAGAGTTACCTGACAGGAGTAATCACACAGAACAGTGATTCTTCCTCCTCATACTGAGCTTCCACAGAGGTGTGACCATGTAGTAGTGATCACAGGTACATGATCACTTGTGTCACTGTCTTCCCGTTGTTCATCGATTTTCTCGAGCGGGCACCAGTAACATCTCCATACGTCCTGTCACATGCTAGTGTAGCTCAAGGGCATCTGCTCACTCCAGAAACTTAAAGAGCCTCAAACCATTCCATCAGGTCAGGAGAATGAGATGTATAATTGTTACCTGTATTTGGCATATCAAATACGAAATGGGTAGCTTGCCAGTCTCTGCCATGCAGGTGGGATACTCTTGTAGTTGCCTCTCGTCTCATACATTTATTGATGAACCACGTGGCCACTTTGCGGCCATGTGAGCCGGGCTTGTGATCAGCTGTTCTCTGATGAGTGGGGAGTCGGATGTGGAAAATGGTGGCCCTCATGGTGTGGGGGTTCCTCTGGCTTCTTGTGAGGCTCTGCAGGGGTGGCGGGCCAGGGCTAGAACCTGCTTTCCCTCCCAAGTGCCTTGTGATCAGCTGGACACAGGAAGAGCCAGTAGCAGCTCTACCCCGTGTATGTGAGTCTCTGGATCAGGTATACCTGGGCTGGGCTTGAAAAAGACTGCTGTAGGGTGGGTCTCTGATGAGCCGGGGTTGTCAGGAAAGACATCTGCTCTGCAGTGCACATGCTGCGCTTCCTCCAGCCCTCCTGAACTGGCCGCCTGGTCACCTACAGGCTGGCTCATTGGGCTCTTCTACTGCTGACAAGGGCTTCTCACAGTGCTGACCTGCTGGGGGCAGCTTCAGGGATGCCAGTTAGAACGCAGGCACCAGGTGGAGCGTGGATGCTGACAAGTCTCCTGACCGCTGACCTCGGGCTCCAGGTGGAACACAGGCGCTCAGCACAGTTACATGTTCTGACCTCTGCGTGCTCGTGCTAGGTACACACACACACTAGTCTGAAAGTTACATTATAGTTGATTGATAATTATTCTGCCCAGAAAGCATTTCAAAGATCAAGATTACAGGGTGCAGGGGTGAAGCTCTTGCCTTGTAAGCATATGGCTGGGAGTTCAAACCCCAGCCCCATAATACTGGCGCCAAGTGTGTATCTCCCTGGCACAATTACAATGACTCCTGGCACCACAATAGAATGAGTAATCTCCAGCTTACTGCCAGCCACCAACCAGTGTGTGTGTGTGTGTGTGTGTGTGTGTGTGTGTGTGTGTGTGTCTGCGGGGCGTGCTCATGCATGTGCACTGTAACTAGAACTAGGAGACTCTGGAGAGCACTACAGCTAAATATCCTGGCTCCAAAAACATGATCCCCAGTGACCACTGCAACCAAATTGCACACTAGCAACAAAACTAGCATTTGGGACTCCAACAACACCATCAGCACCAAAGGGAGTGGAAAGATCATCATCTTAAACATCTTTTTCATAGTTAAGAGATAGCTCAATGGGCTGAGTGCACCTCTGTTTCTGAGAAGTCCAGTTGTGGTACTTGACACCACCTGCTCCTCTGAACACTACTGGGAGTGACCTCTGAGCACTGGGATAAGAGTAGCCCCTGAGCACTGCTGGGTCTGGCCAAAACAGTTTTTATAATTATTTTGTCTGGCTAAAATTGTCACGCATCCTGAGCAAATGTTTAAGTTAGTCTTAAATATAAAACTTCTCTAATGAACCCTCTCAACCCCTTAAGCCCATTTGAAACAGATGTGTCAGTTGAAAAGTAGCCAGGGCTATAGTTCAAGTGTATTTGGGACCTAATCCAGAAATATCTGTGAAGGAAAAATGTAGTTAAGAACCCATGCTTCTCTGCCTGCTGTATCTTCCTGCAGGCTAAATTTAAATTCTTTGCTTTAAATGCCCTAAGATATCAGGGGAAAAATAATGACAGAAGTTGTGATTTTATTGACCTCTAAGCTTCACAATTTTTCCAGTATGTTAGAGACTTGTCTGGAGGTAAAACTAGAGATAGGTGAATAGCTAGAGATGTGTTGTTTTTACTGGAGGAAAGAAGGTTCAAAGGGATTGATCAAGTCATATAGTCCAGCAGATCTTACCTTTAAACCAAAATCACTCTAACTTTAACTATCCCCTCCTGGCTGCTGATTGACTCAATAATAGGGCACATGCCTTGTGTATGGAAGCATGGTCCAATTCCAAGTACCAGAAAGAACCACAGAGCACTGCTGGAGTGACATTGGCTCCCAACTGACCCATCAACTAACAAATAAAAAAAATTCCGTGTTCTGTTGTATAACTAAAACCCATTCATGAACAACTTTGTAACTGTACATCTCACAGTCATCCAATAAAATTTTAAAAAGTCTATATGTTATTACCATTTCTCAGAACTTATTTTATAGAAATCAAAGCCCTTAGAACTAGGCTGTTGTATGACTGAAACCCATTAATGAACAACTTTGTAACTGTATATCTCACAGTCATCAAATAAAATTTTTAAAAAGTCTACGTTACTGCCATTTCTCAGAACTTATTTTATAGAAATCAAAGCCCTTAGAACTAGGCATTAAGAGGAGAGTAGCTTTGAAAAAATCTTTAATTTTCTTTGAATACCTCTAAAATATTGTAAGCATTTTGAAAGTGAAAGCTGAATTAATAATTAACAGTGTCAGAAACTGGAGATCTAGAGTTCTTAGAATTCACTAAATAGTTTGCTGTCCTAAGCCTAACTTCACTGAATATATAGTAAATAGAAAACCAAGGAGCACCCATCAGTCTAAAACGCACTCACTGCATTAATCCATTACTTTCACTTAGTAGTCATCTAACACTTCCACTCACACACTGCTTCTGTTGAAAAAAAAAATTTAATGGGGCAGGTCCACTATGTAGTTCTGATATAGCAAATCACTTCTGAGATTAATATCTTAAATACTACTCCAGTAGTAGTAGTAGTAGTTAGCTCTTGTCACAACTCTACCCAGCAGACCAGACTATCACAGCCCGGATCATCGACAGCCACCCTGCAGCATTTTTTTTTCAATCCGGCCCAGGTATGCTGAACCAGAGACTCTCAGACATGGGGCAGAGCTGCTACTTGCTCTCCCTATACCCAGCTGCTCGTGAGGCACCGGGAGGCATGGCGGGTTCTCGCCCTGGCCTGCCACCCAGAAGTGCCTCACAACAAGCCAGACCACCCTCCCCTACTCCTGGGGCCCGCCATTTTCCATATCTGGACTTCCCTCTCGTCACAACTCCACCCAGCAGACCAGACTGTCACAGCCTGGCTCACGGCCGCGCAGTTCATCAATATATGCTTTATTTAGAGGTGACTACAACAGTATGCCACCTGCACGGCAAGTCTGGCAAGCTGCTCATGTAGTATTTTATATGCCAAATACCAGTAACATTTATATTAGGTCATTCCGTGATCTAATGGTTTGAGGCTCTTTATGTTCCTGGAGCAAGCGGATGCCTTTAGATTCTACTAGCATGAATCAGGACATATGGAGATATTACTGGTGCCCGCTCTAGCAAATAGATGATCCACGGGAGATAGTGATAGTGATAGTGATAGTGATAGTGATTGGTAGTTAGTAGTTAGCAGTAGTAGTTAGTAGTAGTTAGTAGTAGTTAGTAGTAGTTAGTAGTGGTTAGTAGTGGTGGTGGTAGTGGTAGTAATGGTAGTGGTAGTAATGGTAGTGGTAGTAGTAGCAGCAGCAGCAGTATAGTAGTAGTGAGTGTAGCAGTAGTAGCAGTAGCAGTAGCAGTAGCAGCAGCAGAGCAGTAGTAGTAGTAGTAGTAGTAGTAGTAGTAGTAGTAGTAGCAGTAGTAGTAGTAGTAGTAGTAGTAGTAGTAGTAGTAGTAGTAGTAGAGCTTAGTCCAGAAGTCGGATCGGGCTCCACTGGATGACTTTATACTTTTGACTTTATAATTTCTCAGTACTACTTACTCAACTATGGCTCCAGCCAGGCTAGTCAAAATGATCCAAAACTATTTTACTCACAAATGCAGTGCCTTGGACAGAATGGCCAGAAGGTTGGATTCAGCTGGATTCCTTTTCTCTCACTATGAGTCCCAGGGCCTTTAACCAACCACTGAACCCCATCAGTGTATAAAAAAATTTTATAGGGGCGGAGCGATGGCCCAGCAGGGGAGGCTTTTGCCTTGCATGCGGCCGGCCCATGCCGACCGGGTTCGATCCCGGCATCCCATATGGTCCCCAAGCACCGCCAGGAGTAATTCCTGTGTGCAGAGCCAGGAGTAACCCTGAGCATCGCCAGGTGTGACCCAAAAAGGAAAAAAAAAAATTTACTTCTGTGTCAATTTGTAATACTATATTAAGTACTGCAATACTATATTGTTAGCAATAATACTAAATACTATAACATTATAGTATTGCAAATAAGTATTTGCAGTACTATATTAAGTATGTACTTATGGGGCTGCAAAGATAATGCATGTATTAAGATATTACCTTGTCTTGAATGTGGATGACCCTAGTTCAATCCCTGACTCTGTACATGGGTCCTGAGTACCCTCTGTGTATGATCCTGAGCACAAAGCCAGGGAATAAACCCTGAGCACTGTCTAGTAGCATGGCCCAAAAGCATATATGCATAGATATGTATATTTGATATGACTGATTTAATATAGTATAAACTTAAATATTAGGAACTTTACAGAAGCATGCAAAACTATAAAAAAATAAAAATTGAGAAACAAATACATTAACAAATGAGCTATTATTTTTTCCTCACGGTCCTTATATCATCTTCTCCCTCTTATGGGATACATATTCTCCCTTCGGAGTTCCCTGTTCTTTGTCTGCATTGCATTCATTCAGTCAGCAAACAAAAAAGCACTTTCCATGCACCAGATACTGAATTAGATGATTACATAGACTGCTTAGATAAAATTAGAGAAACAGTCAAATAAATATGGAGACTTTACTCTTTGGGAATTTACAACCCCACGTGTGAAAGAGTCAGTAAACAAGAAATCGCAGGTTAAAGTTAGAACAGTGGCTATGACTCAGTTTCCTGGGGTTATGATAGTGTTGTGAACAACAGTGCCAGCCTGACCCGGGCCTCAAGGAAGCAGACACGAAAACATCTCCCTGGGCTCCACGTGGCTTGCTACAATTCCCTTAACCTCAAAGACTGTAGAACAATATGCACTTGTATTTGTTGTCTGCATACTCAATATTTGAATTGATGGAAGTAATTAATTATATCTTCTTGTACCTCAGCTCTAAAACTGTACCCTTAATTTGCTTGTTGATCAGAACGTTAGGTGGCATAAGAGTATAGAAATCTGGCCCAGATTTAGCCACTAGAAATAGAATAATAATTACTCCTATTTAGAGATTACTTAGATTATAAGAATTCTCATATACATTAGCTCATTTTGTTACAAAAATACTAAAAACCACTTTTTAAATGAGAAAGCCAGTGTTTATATAATCTCATTAAAAATAAATCCCAAAGCATCCATTAAGCGCATCACTATATGACTCTGTTGGGGTGTTTTTGAGATGCACAGACAAAAACAAACATTCTTTTAGGTCAGAAAGGAGGGAAAACCATTTCCTCCCAGGTGTATCTATACGATATGCCCCACCTATCCTTAATAACCTCCTTTATGTCTCTGCTGAAGATTCAACCTAACAAAGCAGAGCTCAAGTATAGCACAGATGGGAATTACTGCCTCATCAGTGAGTCATTACTGAGCAATCACAGCATGCAAGACACAGTATGGCTACAGCCTCTTTAATATTCTTGATAATAGTTCGATAGCAGAAAAAATTATCAGAATGAGCCCTGGAGACTTTTAGAACAGCTTAGATAAAGCAGCTGTCCAAAGTGATTAAGGTGGAGCCCTGCCCGAAAGCCCAAGTGAGATGAATGGTGTTTCAGAACACCCTCCTTTCTCTCTATTTCTTCCTGGTAGGCTTAAACAGAGTGAGACAGACTCCTTGACTTTCAGGGATGGAAAAATACTTCAAAGTTTCTTATTCCAGCCCTTTCATTTCATGTTAAGGAAACTGGGGCCCAAGCATAAAAAGTGACTTGATAAAAGTCCACGTTAACAGGTTTCCTGATTCTCTTTAATTTCCCATTACCAGAATCAACTCTCCCAAGTCAACCTGAATAGGTCTTTGAAGGTATGCTGAGTCACCAGGACTACAAGGGAGAACCCTTAGCCCTGAGCAGAGCTTAGCACGCACAGCAATCACACTAGGCCTCACTAAGCCTCCTATCAGACCATGAAAAGACGCCTCAAGAGGAAGACTTGGCTGGGTGCCTTAAGAACCAGCCACTGTCTTCAATCTTGCAAACACAGTGAGCAACAGAGCCTAAACATACATGTAGTAAAATAAAATTGTTTTTGGGGCTCCAATTACAGCCTAATAAATGCCTTCCCTATTCTCGTTTTTATTCATGGGTTTCATGTGTAAGGAACCATTACACAGATACAAAAGTCTACACACATACAGCTGGAAGACAAAAAAGCCTCTAAGCACACTAAGTTGACTCAAAAATGTGATTTGGGAAATGTGTAAATAGGAACTATTAAATCATAAACTTCTAGCAATGCTATAAAGATTTACCTACAAATGCATCTCCAAAAGCAATTGGGGGGGGGAGTAGATTATATCAAATAATTAATGGTTATTTTCTTTTTTTTTTTTTTTTTTTTTTTTTTTGCTTTTTTGGGTCACACCTGGCAATGCTCAGGGGTTTCTCCTGGCTCTGCACTCAGGAATTACTCCTGGCAGTGCTCAGGGGACCATATGGAATACGGAGATGGAACCCTGGCCCGGCACGTGCCCGACATGCAAGGCAAACACCCTACCCGCTGGACCATCGCTCCGGCCCATTATTTTCAACTTTTCACCAAAAAATCCAGCCATTTATTTATTTGGACTTTTTAACATAATTTTATATTTTAGATACAATATAAGGTTAATAGGACTTCTAGATTTATTTAAGGTACAGAATTTTTTAGCTTATTTTTAATTCTTTGACAATATTTCAAGTGATTTTCTGACTTTACCATCAGTATTAGCCAATGAATGTTGTTTTCCTAGTGTCTCTTTTTCTCTTAGTTTTAGTACTTTGCAATTGAACAACTACCGTGATTCTGTGCTGATTGCTTCTGGGAAGGAATTTAAAGGCAGAAAATAGAGGCTGAGGATTCCTTCTTTTTTTTTTTTTTTTTTTTTTTTTAGCTTTTGAGGTTTGAAAGTCTGTGGCTCAGGAGAACAACAACAACTTAAAAAAACCTCATTGTAAGACTGAAACATTTAGTATGAAATATAAATAAATCTTCTGAGACACTCCTAATCCACCCTAGCACTGATGCCAGAAGAATGGTAAGAGAAACAAAGAAGATAATACCGGAAAACTGGAGCAAGTGATTATCTAGAAGCTAGAATTACACACACTTCCCTCCTCATGCCAAAAGCCCACTCTGGTTCTGTACATTCTTCTGTAGCCACGATTAGGACAGCCACTGATCTTACAACTGAAAGTCAGATGAGCATTGAACAGACTCCTAGCCTGCATCACCTGTCTGATGCAGGTTGATCTATTCATCGCTTTTCCGATTATCCTTTTTGTGATTAACCAGTCACTCTTATTATTTCTAGGAGTAGAGCCTGGAAACCTCCACTGATGGAGGAGCAGAATGCTTACCAAACAGCAGGTACCAGTGCGTTAAGGGAAAGGGAACCCCCCTTGCCCTCTGAGTAGGTGTGCTGAGACCTGAGATTTCCCCAAATGTGGGGGGACTTGTCTGCATAATTTTTAGTATTGGAGGATTTAAAAAATGGATTCTCCTCCCTGAATTGGGTACAGAATTAGGTAGATAAAAGATAGTATGTGGGGGCCGGAGGAGATAGCACAGCGGGTAGGGTATTTGCCTTGCATGCAGCCGACCGGGTTCGATCCCGGCATCCTATATGGCCCCCCGCACTGCCAGGAGTAATTCCTGAGCAAAGAGCCAGGAGTAACCCCTGAGCATTTCCAGGTGTGAGCCAAAAAGGAAAAAAAAAAGATAGTAAATGTTCTATGTACTATGTTCTATGGTAGAATACACTTGGAATCTAAGATATTTTAGAATTATTTGCTCACTTATTTATAATTAAAGTTTTTTGTATTGATTAAAATAGAAAAGAGTTTTTTGGAGTGAACTCTTTGCATTTCATCTCAATGCAAAGAATGCCTTCCCCTGAGATCAGGGACAAGACAAGGTTGCCCACTCTCACCTCTTTTATTCAATATAGTACTGGAAGTACTTGCCATAGCAATCAGAGAAGAAAAGGACATCAAGGGCATCCAGATAGGCAAGGAAGAAGTCAAGCTATCGTTCTTTGAAGATGACATGATATTATACCTAGAGAACCCTAAACTCTCTACCAAAAAAACTCCTAGAAACAATAGACGCAAATAGTAGAAGTAGCAGGATACAAAATCAACACCCAAAAAGTCAGTGGCTTTCCTATATACAAATAACAAAAGAGAAGAAAGGGATATTAAGGAAACAATTCCATTCACAATTGTGCCACAGAAAATCAAATACCTAGGAATCAACTTACCCAAGTGTGAAAGGACCTGTATAAAAGAAAACTACAAAACACTGCTCCAAGAGATAAAAGAGGACACAAGGAAATGGAAACATATTCCTTGGCTCATGGATGGGGAGAATCAACAGTGTCAAAATGGTAATACTCCCTAGAGCTCTGTACAGATTCAATGCAGTCCCTATAAGGATACCCATGACATTCTTCAAAGAAATTGACCAAACGCTCCTGAAATTTGTATGGAACAATAAAACCCCCAAGGATAGCTAAAGCAATCCTTGGGAAAAAAGAAGATGGGAGGCATCACCTTTCCCAACTTCAAACTGTACTACAAGGCAGTAGTAATTAAGACAGCATGGTATTGGAATAAAAACAGACCTGTGGACCTATGGAATAGAATTGAGTATCCTGACACCCAACCTCAAACACATGATCATTTAATCTTTGATAAAGGTGCAAAGAGTCTAAAATGGAGTAAAGAAAGCCTCTTCAACAAGTGGTGTTGGGAAAACTGGGCAGCGACATGTAAAAAAATGAATTTGGACCTGTGTCTAACACCATGCACAAAAATCAGATCAAAATGGATTAAAGATCTCAATATCAGACTTGAATCCATAAAGTACATTGAAGAAAATATAGGAAAAACCCTCCACGACATTGAAGCTAAAGGCATCTTCAAAGGTGAAACATCACTAACAAAGCAACTAGAAGAAAAGATAAACATATGGGACTACATGAAACTAAAAAAGCTTCTGTACCTCAAAAGAAACAGTGACTAAGATACAAAAGCAGTCCACAGAATGGGAAAGAATATTCACCCAATACCCATCTGCTAAGGGGTTAATATCCAGGATATATCAGGCACTGGTAGAACTTTACAAGAAGAAACAAACAACCCCATCAAAAAATGGGGAGAAGAAATGAACAGAAACTTCAGCAAGGAAGAAATTCGAATGGCCAAAAAACATATGAAAAAATGCTCACCATCACTAATCATCAGAGAGATGCAAATCAAAACAACAATGAGATACCACTTTACACCACAGAGACTGGCACATATTCAAAAGAACAAGAACAACAAGTGCTGGCGTGGATGTGGGGAAAGGGGACACTCATCCATTGTTGGTGGGAATGCCGGCTGGTACAGCCTTTCTGGAAAACAATATGGACATTCCTCCAAAGACTAGAAATTGAACTCCCATTTGACCCAGCCATACCACTCCTGGGAATCTACTCTGGGAAACCAAAAATACGCAGCGGAAACACCATCCCTACTTTTATGTTCATAGCAGCATTATTCACAATAGCCAGAATCTGGAAGCAACCAGAGTGCCCGAAAAATCGATGACTGGATAAAGAAGCTTTGGTACATCTACACAATGGAATACTATGCAGCTATTAGGAAAAATGAAGTTATAAAATTTGCCTATAAATGGATGGACATGGAGAAGATTATGTTGAGCGAAATTAGCCAGAAGGAGAGAGACAGACACAGAATGACTGCATTTATCTGCATAACATAAATATATATATGTACATATTAAGATACCAATATCCAAGGTCAAGTGAAACATATATCAGGAGGTCTTGTCAAAGGTGGAAATTATCACAAACGTGTGGAGTCAGAGGTTAGGTAAGACAGAAAATGGAACAGTGTGCTAACAATTGTCGAGGGTACTAATGCCAACCTAGAACTGAGCATTAAATAGAGCCAAAAAAAGATACAGATGACAACCCTTTAATGTATTATCTGTAATCCATAGTCTGGAGGGGAAGGAAAAGAGAGAAAGAGAGAGAAACAGAAAGAAATAAAGAACCTGCCATGGAGCTGGGCTGGGGGGGGGGGGGGAACTGGGGACGTTGGTGGTGGGAGATGGGCACCGGTGGCGGGATGGGTGCTGGAACACTGTATGACCAAAACCCAAATATGAACTTTTTAATTGTATATCTTTGTAACTGTAAAAATAAAAAAATTAAAAAAAATAAAAAAAAATTTTTAAAAAAAACATATATCAGGAGGTCTTGTCAAAGGTGGAAATTATCACAAACATGTGGGAGTCCAGAGGCTAGGTAAGACAGAAAATGGAACAGTGTGCTAACAATTGCCGAGGGTTCTAATGCCAACCTAGAACTGAGCATTAAATAGAGGCCAAAAGATACACATGACAACCCTTTGATGTATGTTCTGTAATCCATAATCTGGAAGGGAAGGAAAAGAGAAAGAGAGAGAAAGGGAAAGAAATAAAGAACTTGCCATGGAGGATGGCTGGGGTTGGGGGAGGGAAGCGGGGATGCTGGTGGCGGGATAGGTGCTGGAACACTGTATGACCAAAACCCAAATATGAACTTTTTAATTGTATATCTTTGTAATTGTAAAAATAAAAAAATTTAAAATATATATATATATATATATATATAGGCAGATACTTTTCAGCAATACCCAGCCCCGAGTAGGTAAGGAAAATGGTTAAAGATTGTGAAGGTAGAGACAGTCTAGTCTCAAAGGCTCTAAAATTTAATGACTCTACAAAACAGATCTGCAGTGCTTTGCCTTTTCAAAGCATAATGTTTATGAGAGAGGTTTAACTCTTCTCAAATAATGAAATTAAAGCTTAATTGATGAGCTGTTAAGTCAGCAAGAGCAAGACTTGGAATGTATAACTCCTGTGTCTGGGTCCTATGATTAGTATCCATAAATGCTTCAACCTGAAATAACCTATCCAAGTATCCAAACTTATGGGACGGTGAGGAGGGGCAAGATGGGAAGGGAGGGCAGTGAGAAGAACTGGTCCCCAGGTCCCTAGGCCGTTCAGTGGCAGGAGTTCTCAGAATGGGAATGAGGGTGTGGAATGGATGCTCTGCTCTCCAAATATTATGCCAGTTATCTTCTGTCTCTTAGCACTGAGATGTTCACTTGTGTTTAAGATAACAAACTGAGTGTCTCTTCCATTTAAAATAACTATTCTTCAACCAAATATGCCAGGTTAAAAGGCCCTACAGTTATAAGCATCCAAGCTGAGATGTGTATTATTCTCCCACCGTCCTGAGAATAAAGCAGAAAGTCTTACCTTACCCTGAGTTTTCTCAGCACTACCTGAAAACAATATTCCCCGATCCTAATAGCTACTTCCATTTTGGTAACCAAACACCGTTTATTATGACAAAGATCACTTAGCTATTACCAAGCAGTTAATGCCATCCTTTCCTCCCTGATGTTGGCTCTTGTGTTCCAATGAAGGTGCATTAGTCATCCACCTTCCGGAGCCCTCAAATCTCCTAACCAGGGATGCAAGCCACTCTTTCCTTTGACCTTCTCACTAGGTCTTCTTGAAACACTATCCCCTCATCATTAAATTCCTCTACACCGTCCATACATTTGAAGAAGCTCACTAAACTTTTTTATTTTTATGGGATTCTGACATCTCCCCAAGAGATTTCCTTCTCTTGACAATTACTAGAATGGAATCTGTTTTCTCCCAGGCCCATATGGCAGTCAGCATTTTCCTAACTGACTTATTTTGAATTATTTCTAATTCAAAACCATTACCCATCCACTTCCTGAAAGATCCTCTGGTCATTTTGAAAAACATGCCACTGGAGATTTGCCTCATGTCCAATATCAACTGATACCCCTAGGATCCAAATTGATGGCTGAATGAAAAGTCAGCCATTGGTCAGCTATCTGCCTCTCTACCCCGACTTGGGGGACCTTCCACATGCAAAGCGGTGACTTTCAGAGAACTGTTTCTAGTTTCTCCATTAAATGACTTTTCTTTCCTTCTCACTGCCATGATCACAGTTAGATCTTGTCAGCTACATTAAGATTAAGCATGAGTCTTAAACACTAGCTATTCACTATCTGACATTTAATGTGAATCTAGCCAATGTTCTCTCCCTTTTCTCCTGCTCAACCTGCTCTGTGGACTCATCACAAAGCCCCTGATGTTAACTTTTTTCCCATCCCAACTACCTTAGACCCTTCTGCAATCACTTTCCCCTTTCAAAGACATGACTCCATGGAACTCACTTCAATCACATATTTGTTATTTTATCTTGCTCTTTATCCACTATATCTACTGAGAAAGTCTTAAAACGTGGATTTAATTCCATTAGTAATCTCTTTAATTAGT